>JAPMUY010005396.1:32500-38621 GCA_026901105.3 Galaxias olidus
CTCACCTGCATCTGCGTAGTGGGCATCGAGGACCCCGTGCGGCCCGAGGTGAGACGCCCGCCGCCCCGAGCGGAAAGCGTCCGCTAGGCCCCGGGCCAGGTCCGGGGATATCCGTCGACTAGGGGGTTGTGGTGGTCGGAAGTTGTGGCAGTCTGTTTTAAATGCACCCAACGTTGAGGTGTAGAGCAGCCCTAGGTCCTCAGAGTAAACAGTTATTAAACTTCCGTTTCACCAGGAGATTTTCCTTTGAGATTACCAGCCCTGTTTTTCTAGCGAGACCTGGGCACGAGGCAGCAACATGATCAGGGGGACGTGCGTGAGGCCACCGGGCCGAAGACGCTGAAGGTCATTCCCCCAACCGTTCCCTGTCCAACGGCATTAGGCCGGCTCACCGCTGACCTTTGAGGGGAATTCTCACTAAACCATGGGAGTTAGCTCCGGCCTGATCCGGTCAGAACGTAGCCCGCGGGGCCGTGTGGCTCAACGAGGGGATGCAGCCGGATCATCCCACTGTGTGGCCTCGGCAGAATAGGAAGGTGCTGTCATTCAATGAGTGCATCGCCATGGAAATAGGACTGGTTATCATTCTGGGAATCAGCTGGCGTTATTAGAAGTCAAAAATAAAACGACAAAGCCAAATAGTCACTGTAATAAACGCACTCCGACTTGGCAGAGTCAATAGGTTTTGATGGGAACCACACCTGTCAGTATAAAGACAGGTGTGGGCACAGATCCGGTTGAAAGAGCGTGGCCTTGATACTAGCCCCGCCTTGCTGCGTGTATTAGCTAGGCATGAGACGCAAATGTCAGCCAGGTGCAGTGAGTGTGGGACTGAAGGTAAGCCATGGGGAATCGATCGTATCAGGTTGTTTTGTATTCTTTGGGCTAGGCCCATCCACACAGGACCCCCAGAGACACCTGCTAGCTAAGTACCGCTGCCCCCCGTGATTAAACAAAACAAGTGCCCCCAAAGTTTCTCTTACAGTCCCTGAAGACCGGACGCAGCCGTTTCCTACTCTACACTCCCCAGAGCCCCCCCCCCGTCGTCATTAGGGCTTTGAATGTCAAGCGCCAGATGACGGGGGATGGAAATAGCCGTGCTGCCGGGGGCCGACTCCCAGCACGCCCGCTCCCTGTAGGGTTGAAAGGGCAGCTGACAAAATGACAGATAGCCGACGCAGCGCCCACGTTTCACTTCGTAGAGCGAACGCGATATGCAAATGGATACCCGTGTTTTTTTTTGTCTTTTTTTGGGGTGTTTTCATTTTCTACTGAGCAATTATTTTCGCCAATTATGAGAAGAATACTGAAGGATTTTTTTCTTGTTTTGTAGCGTGCTAGGCACTTTGGTTGGGCGTGGAAAAGCCTACATCGGTGGGGGGGGGTTACTCATGATCTATAAATAAATTATCTGATTGGTCTAATGAGGAGTGACTCACCACATGGCTGGGGGAGGATAATTACAGCAGAACATACTGTAGGGTGGCACACACACACACACACACACACACACACACACACACACACACACACGCACACACACGCACACACGCGCGCGTGCACGGTCGGACAGAGACAGATCAATGACAGTTCCATACCACCCTCAGTCAAACTGACGTGCATAGACACACACACACAGGGTGGGTGAGAGGTCGGGCTCCGCTGAGCAGTCTGTCAGAGCTTCACGGCGTCATGCTAGGAGAGGGAAGCTAAAATAACCCCCGCTGAAACTGAACCGAGATCAGCGCTAAGGAGAGCAGTGTACGTACGCCACACACTCAGGGTGGTTCAGGCAAACTAGACCAAAAATAAACCCCGCTTCAGGGGAAAGAAGTGGCAGGAGATTTGGAGGGGAACGTATGACTCAGGGGAAGGTCTGGCTTCACTTCCCGCAGGGCCGCGTCGTCGTTAAATCGGGCCCTGGACTGGGACGGGAGCCTCTAGTTTAGGAAGTGCTTCGTTGGTTCATTCTGAGTCTCTGGCGCTTGTAATGTGAGCAGTCTTTTATGCTCTGGCCCCTGTCTGCGAGCCCCTGTTTTGGCCCCGGTCCGTGAGGCCCCGACCCTTGGACTAGCTGTCTGTAAAGGGGACGCTGAGGCACGGCAGGACGAGTCAGAGACGAGGACGTCCATGAGCCGTGGACCCGAGTCTGAGGTGTTCCCCTCTTCCGTCTGTCCTCCCCAGGTACCCGACGCCATCTCCAAGTGCCAGCGCGCCGGGATCACCGTGCGCATGGTTACCGGCGACAACATCAACACCGCCCGCGCCATAGCAACCAAGTGTGGCATCCTGTTGCCCGGTGAGGACTTCCTGGCGATGGAGGGCAAGGAGTTCAACCAGCAGATCCGCAACGACCAAGGAGAGGTAAGACCAGCAAATGGGCCTGTGTAGAAAAAGAAAAACGTCAGTAGGTTTTTTTGATTCTGAACAGAAAGAGGGAACTTTTATGGTTTTAAGAAGAGGCTCAATAACGTCAAATGTAACATTAAGCAGTCCTACATTGACAAAGCATGGGGATTAAAGTACTTCATTGACTATGTTTGGGCTTTGAGCAAGACGACTGTTAAGCTGCGCAACTATTCTGAATGATCCGTTTGTCCTCCTGACCACTAGGTGGAGCAAGAGCGTCTGGACAAGGTGTGGCCCAAGCTGCGTGTGCTGGCCCGCTCCTCCCCCACGGACAAGCACACTCTGGTCAAAGGTGAGTCGCAGGCTCCCCACGGCGGTTTGTCTCGGCCTGCTCCTTTAACCTCCTCCACACTCGCTGGAGACAGCCAGGAAGTCACCCTCACCGTTCCCTGCCCCCTCCATTATTTGAAGTGCAAAGGAGAGAGGCCATTTAAAAAGCGATGGAACGACCCTCAATGTGTTCGACCTATCTATGAGGTGTTCCTAAGTGGACTGTGTGTTTTTGCTGTTGCCTGCCCGGTCGTAAGCGAGTTCACCCCGCTCCTCGAAGGAATCGACGGCAACAGTTCCACCCCCGGCCCCCTTGCACCTACACCCCGGCTCCTCAACTATTCCCTATGTCTCTCCCGTAGAAATCCATATTCTCTTTCATGTGGCTTGTCGCGCACGCGCGGGCCTACGCTCGGGAGGCTGGGGCTGTATCCCCAGCGCTGTGCCTCTTCAAAGACCAGCCTGTTTCATCTGAGCGGGGGGACCGCGCAGGTGTCCGTTATGAATATGGAATACGGTGCGCGTGGAGAGCACGATCCCACTGTGTCTGGCCCTGGCCCTCTAAAGTAGGCTTGGCCACTTGGCTGCCGCGGGTTCAAAACCCCTCCTCCTCCTCCTCCTCCTCCTCCTCCTCCTCCTTGTCCGTAAACCCGGCTCAACGTTTCCAGTGGCTCCTGCCAAGCCTTGGGACCGGTGGAGGAGACTTGTTTGTGAACGCGGTGCCTCTAGTATTTGCGTTCCGGCTCTAACTTTCCCGTAGAGGTAGCATTGAGAAGGAGGTGAGGGGGAATAGGAGACTCGGTGAGTAAGCGTTGGTGCATGTGCCTGGGGGGCGCGTGACTCTGCGTGTGTCAGCACTCTCCTGTGTCTGGCCATGGTGCCACTTCCACTTTCCCAGAAACTGAAGTTGAACCGTTGCAACGGAACATGGCGTCCTGAAAGTGTCTGTGTGTGTCTTTCCGCTCGTTGTCTTCCAGGCATCATTGACAGCACGGTCGGCGAGACGCGCCAGGTGGTGGCGGTGACCGGGGACGGCACCAACGACGGCCCCGCCCTCAAGAAGGCCGACGTGGGCTTCGCCATGGTAACGCTCCCCCCTTGTTTCACTCTCTCTCTCTCTCTCTCTCTCTCTCTCTCTCTCTCTCTCTCTCTCTCTCTCTCTCTCTCTCTGAGTTCCATTTTTGATACTTTGGCGTTCATGGCTCTCCGACTATGTTTGGCCCGCTTTGCCAAGCAGCTCTCCACCAGTGACTCTGCCAACGCCGTTCTCTTAGCGGAGCATTGTTAGACACAATTATAATTATAATACAGCCATGGAAAACTCATTTTGGGTGAACGCCGTCCCTGCTAAGTCTCCAGATCAGTGTTAGTCCCCCATTAGGATGGCTGTGTAATGGAGTCAGAAATCAATAGTGGTTATGCTTGGATGGCTGGGCTTAGCGACAGACGTGCACACACTGTAACAACTTGTGAGGCTTTGCTTCGTTCTGCTTTTAAGAAACTGTCAGTGTCTCTGTCTGTGTCTCTGTCTGTGTGTCTCTGTCTGTGTGTCTCTGTCTCTGTGTCTATGTCTCTGTGCTTCTGTCAGTATCTGTGTCAGTGTCTGTGTGTCTCTGTCTCTGTGCCTGTGTCTGTGTCTGTGTCTGTGTCTGTGCCTCTGTCTGTCTCTTTGTCTCAGTCTGTGTCTCTGTCTGTCTGCGTCAGTGTCTCTGTCTCTGTCTCTGTCTGTCTCTATCTCTGTTTCTGTCTGTGTCTCTGTCTGTGTCTCTGTCTGTGTCTCTGTCAGTGTCTGTCTATCTCTGTCTGCTTGTCTGTCTGGTCGTCTAGGTCTCTGTCTGCTTGGCATAGTAGTTGTCTCACAATGTCGTATACAGTCTCCTCGGTGCTGGGTGGACCTCTACCCAATAGGATCCGTTTACAGCCCTCATCTAGTTTGCTGCACTCTATTGGCCCGTCGGAATGACAGACAGCGTGCCACACAACCTCACCCTGCCCCTGGCACACTGTATGGGAGACCCTGTGGCTCGGGCGACGGGTCGCAAACAAACGAGTCCAGAGGAGAGAGAGCATTAGCAGCCAGGGGAGACTAATGGTATCGGAGACGCTCAGCGAGACACGCGCCATTAAGCCCACCCGAGTAGACAGGGAGAAGAAAGGCGAGAAGGGAACGAGAGAACAAAAGAAAGAAGAAAGGGAAAGCGCATTGCGTGTGTGTGTGTGTGTGTGTGTTTGGTAAGAGAGAGAAGTGAGCCAGAGAGAAACAGGGCAAGGGAGAGAGATTGAGAGGGAGAGAGAGAAAGGGAGAGAGAGAGAGAGAGGGTGAGAGAGAAAGGGATAGAGAGAGAGGGATAGAGAGAGCCTCCATTGGGTCAGTGGGAGTCGGGTTGCCCTCCACAGCGGGGGTAGCCAGGCGAGTCAGGGTAATGACAGGCCGTCAGGGTCAAAGAGGGGCAGAGGGAACCAGTTAGCGCCACGTTACTGTTAGCTCTGGTCCACATAAAACACCATGACGCAGCACGCATGCACAACGGCTAATGAGCCCATGTGAACTCAGCACTGGAGTAGAGCCGTTTAAATACAAAAAAAAGAGGAAAAAAGACAGAAAAGAAAATTAAACGCAGTGTAATTGAAAAGAGAAAAGATAATGATATGGCCTTGGGTGAGAGCTGCCCCAAATGTTTTTGTGTGGAAGAGGTCGGTGGAGAGATGAAAAGGCTGTGGGACTTTTAATAGCTCGCCCCGCTATTTGGGCAATAATTGATTCCTATGAGTGAGAGGAGAAAAGGGCAATGTGTCAGAGGAGTTTGAATGTAATATGCTCCCAAAATAAGTATGTGCCCAATTTTTTTTTTTCTTCCATAAACAGTGACGCCTTTGTCAAGGGAGCTTGATTATAGTTCACTCACCACTTTTGGCTCTTTTGTGATTAAAACTTTTCTAAACGGTTGAAACTCGGCAGCCATTTTGTCAGTCAGTATCTCATTGAGGATTAAAGATAGCTAAAGATTTAGTACTGCGTTGTACGCCCATAGCAATTAGGACCTGCTAATATAACAGGAAGTCACAACGGCAGGCTTTTTCAGTTTGTTGTTGAGGCTGAGGTTGGTTGTCATTGATTGGGGTTATGGATTTGCTCTGTATTTGTGTTATCGTAACCCTTCTCCCTCTAATGTGATGAGCAACCTTTCTGTTTGTGTACGTTTGATTCTTCTTCCAGCATAGTGTGGAAGGAAACCGATCAAGCTTGGTTAGCGGTTCTTTTACTCAAGGCGTTCGGTTCATCTAAAGCAAAGGGATTCCCAGTTGCGTTGTCTAGTGCTTGGATATGATGCATTACTATCACTTTCCCAACGTATTTAGAGGCCCCTCGAATATCGAATTGGCTTTGTATTACATTTGTCAGATAGTACACATTGTGCTCTGTATCCTTGTCCTCCTCCCC
>JAPMUY010005400.1:0-37937 GCA_026901105.3 Galaxias olidus
GTTTATTTATTACCTGTCGAGACAGTGTATCGCATCAGCAGAGGCAACGACTAAAACAAAAAAGGCAGCTATATTAAAATAAATGTACAGAAAATACTGTGTTGGCTATAGAGTACACAAGTTTAAACTGATGATGCAACTCAGAGAAATAAAAAAATAAAAAAGTGTTGATGTACTATGTACTTTGTTGAAATGAAAAAAATATATATAAAATACATAATTTTCACCTCCCTATCAAATAGGTCTATGCTATATGAATGAGAGATTGCAGACATTTCAAGAAAATGAAACTGGACTTACCAATGACATTCCAGATCCTTTGGTTAGACTCCATGATTCCTAAATTAAGATATTAAAGACAGCATTCATTTCAAAGTAGTGCACTTAATTAGCAATGCAGCCATAAGGCACGATATTACTGATTAATAACAGGGAGACAATGTAAATCTGACAATAAAAACGTTTCAAATGATTTTCATTTCATGGGGGTGTCCCACACTGCAGACTACACTATTCAACCACACATTATGCATAACTGGGCTCAACAATGAAAACCGAGACAGATCCAGTTAATTGAATTAAATATGACGTTGCACTCACCAAAAGTGGGCCTACTTCAGTAATCCTTCCTAATCCTGCTCCAACTGTTTTAAGCAATTGATGAGTCACACACAGCACTTTAAGGGCTGTTATTCAGCAACATGTAAATATATCCCTGTTATTTGCATCAGACAAAACAACACCCATGACCCCTGAAGACCATATTACTATCTTACATAATGGTAAAGCCTGTAGAGACATACAAGCTATGAATGTGTCACTTCATAATTTATATTATGTATTTAATAGATTAAAATAGAAATGTGGACAGAAAAATACGGATGTGAACATTTAATGTTTATTCAATATGTTAAAGAAAGTATATAACATTGAAACATTTGAAAAAAGACATAGCAAATCATGATAGTACATTTTATGCATACAGTGTTTACAATATGAATTAGCAATAATTAATATATGCGCCACCTGGAAAAAATCTAGATCACACTGTAACAAACCTTTATCTAATATGCCATAATAACCCAAAGGTGCAACTCCTAAATAGATTATAAACCTCTATCCCTGGTTGACTCCTCACTAACTGAAAGTCTGGTCACAATTGGCCATAACATTAAACATAGACATACAGTATCAGTCAAAAGTTTGAACACACTTTCCTATTCACTTTAGTGGGAAAGTGTGTGCAAACTTGACTGGTATGTATATACATAAAATACCAACTGAATAAACAGCAAAGTTATATTCAATATGAAAGCATTACAAAGAAGGGCTAGCGGGCCCTCTAATTGCTTCCTCACAGAACGTTTCCTCTAGCAATGCTGAGGTGAATAGAGATACACTGCTGCTTCTCAAGACAGATGCTGGTCTCTGGTGGTGCTGTAGAAGTCCACCTGCTGCACCCCATCCTTAGAACCTGGACCGAGGGAAAGTGAGGGAATAAGGAGAAAGGGTGACAGATAAAATGGAGAGAGGAGGAAGAGAAGTATGTGGAGATTGCTATATGTGCCATTTGTTACAGTTTTCTTATAAATTGCATTTTTAATTTTAAGTTGACAGAGACTAGATTGAGTGTGACTCAAAAAGGCTTGACAAGACTAGAACAACATCTACCACTGACTGCTTTTAGGGCAGATATATCTACCCGTATTAATGATCCTTGTGTCAGCTTTTTAATGTTACAATCATGTAAATTCAGCTTTACATTCTGCGTAATGTATGTGACACTTACCATTCCGCATGTTTTATATGACCTTTTAATTATTTAACAGGCCATCTAAAAAAACTTAAGAACACCTGAGTAGCAGAGGAAGTTCAGGTAATCCCCACAATCAATGTCGCTCCACCGGAACTCCCCTCCATTAGCCACGCCTCCACAGGGGTTGGCGTACATATGGTAGGAGCCGCTCTCCCATTGGCTGTAGGTCATGAGGTCACCAGTCATCCAGAACCAAGTGTACCCCATAAAAGTCCTGCAAAAGTATGCATGTTTAGGAGTTCATTATAGACAAGAGGATCTTGCGAAAGATTTATTGGTTAGTGTCTTTTTATGGACAAATCAGACTTTCAGTTTGGCCTAGCACCTACAGAGTGCTAACACTCTCCCTAACCCAACCCCAATCATTTAGAATGTCTCACTATTGCTAAATAGAAGCTGTGACCATGGCATATCTCACCCCAAGCAGGCCATGTTTGACTCATCCTGAAAGGCAAATCAGCAGTCTATAGTATTGGTTACCATTTTACTTACAAAGTGAACTGCGCAAGGTTATATTTAAAAATGTTTGCCCTCCTTTGCCTTTGCAAAAGAGCATGTAATAAGAGGTAGGAGTTCAAATGAGGCTAAGCGACTTCATGATGGGGTTTGCAAGTACAAATGTTCCAAATAGTTAGATAAAAGGTCCTGTAGCTTTGTGGGATGAACATCACAGCACGCTACAAAACTGAGCATCACGTCATTGGTCTAAAGGTAGGAAAGGCTACCTGCGTAGACCCATCAGAGGTGGGGGGTCAAAGGAAGCTCCAACACTGACCAGCAGCTCCCTCCACCTCCCTTCTGCTCCTCCTGGCTTCTCAGGCTCAGCAGGTCCCCGTAGTGGTCCCTGCAGTAGAAAAGCATCCGACCAGCAGAGCCTCTCCCCACCACCGTCACGTTCCTCCCCCCCAGCAGGACTTGAGAGGTGGAGGGGGGTGGAGGCGGACGGGTTGGAGGTGCAGTGGATGGAGGAGGTGGAACAGGGGAAGTAGTTGAGATTGCAGGGGTTGCAGTGGTGTAGAATATCTCTGAAAATATTAGACATAGTGTTAAAATGCACCACGCACATGTGTTAACAACTTTATTCACATTAGTAGATTATTTGATTAAAGAATCCCAAATCTTCATCCATATTTGGTACCCAACCATGACAAACACAAAGTATGTAATTTCAATTGTTGGAAGCTGTGTTACCTGCGTGAACTCCATAGACCTGCACTTCACATAGACAGATATATTTGCTTGTTCCAGGATTGAATATGGTAACATATTGACCCTCAAGCTGATCGCAGAAAAAGGAATGTGGTAGTCCAGCTGGGGCTACGTCAATGATAGCACATCTAAAATGGATAGAGAGAGAGGAAAAGTCTGAGCTAGCGTTCCATCTTTATTTCTTACAAGCATCAGTGACGCAGTTCAGAGTATTGGTGTTTAGTAAAATGTGAAATGGTCCAAAATACAAGTCAATTAGCCCATAAGGGGAACTGTGTGATTGTGTGCCTTTATATAGGCCTGACCTGGAGCTGGTGCTACAATCATTGTCGGAATTACCAATGCAAATATTCGCCCCGATCAGATTTTTGGGATCTTGATCTCTGTTAGTGACGGTCACGGCAGACACTTTGTAGACGCTCCCTAGGTCCACCCTCCACCAGGGGTTGGTCTCTACTAAAGTGTGGCTGCAGGAACCGCTGTTGTAACTGGGATTGGTGTTCCCATCGATGGCGTTCTTTGCCTGGCTGAAGGCGAGGTCCCAGTCTGATGACTGACTAGCTGTCCCATTTAGAGCCACGTCCTCTAAAAGCAGAGATGGAAAACATGGTGACTGAGCTGCTGTGATGAAAAGGTTGAACAGAGGGAACACACATTTTGTTGCTATATTAAGACAATTATAAAAGTCCGTTTAGTTTAGCAAATAAAACCAAAGAAAATGTGTGCTTCACAAGAAAATGTATTTCTAGGATATCGAGTCCATATAATTCAGGACTGTCTCTGGGGTCTTTAGTTGCACAAATCGCTAATCGAGTGGTACATCTCAGAGTCTAGCCCCCTTTCAGTTAAAGTTGGTAGGAGGACATCATTAGGAATGATGCGGCAGGGTACACTTGCCAACAGATCATTTCTAAAGGAAGACAACAAAATCTGCCAAAGCATTTGGGGAGAAATGATCATTTGCCGAAGCAAAATGAGGGACAACTGTTGGCCACAACATTATGACACTGTCCTACTGAACGTATAACTTGGAGCCGTAATGCTTAAACCAACCCCAGTGTGGTTGCAACCCATTTCACCTGCGGAGGCTCCAAACACATCCACTTCTGACAAAGTGATGAACCGAGATGTCCCCGGATTGAAAATATTGACATATTGTCCCAACATCCCAGTGCAGAAGTAAGTGTATGACGCTCCAGCAGGGACCGTGGAGACGATGGCACATCTGTATTAAGAAGAAGAATATTTAAACTTTAGCTTCAACAACAAAAGCTATAAGCAAACACACGGTATGTAGTGAGAGTCCATGACTTAGAGAATGGGCTTCTCTATATTAAAAATAATCACCAACATGAGGTCATTTCCTTGTCCTACCACTCGAGGCGGGAATTAGACCGAGTGTTCGCACGAAACGTGTCACCTGGAGTTGTTGTTGCCGTTGTTATCTAGCGAGTTTCCGACGCGAATCTCAGCCCCGGTCAGCCTCTCAGGGCAACAGTCTCCTCTGTTGGTGAGGGTCACAGCAGTGACTCTGTAGAGGGCCTGCAGTTCCACTCTCAACCATGGGTTCTGTTCTTGGGCAGTGCAAGTGCAGTACGCTAAACTGGTGAGTCGGATTCCGTCGATGGCACGATTCACAGTGCTCACGTCAAAGTCAGCCCACAACGAGGACTGAAATGCTTTTAGACCAGTAAATCGATTGTAATCTGCAAAATTGGGTGAAGTGACAGATAAGTGGATCTTTGGCATAAGGACACAGCTGCAATGCATTATTAGTTATTAGGAAGGGGATTGGCTACTTTAGGCTATAAAACCCTGTGTCTTGATGTGTTTGGAAAAGGGTTGAGCAGGGAATGTTTACTGCCCCACAGCTCATTTTGGAATAGCGACTCACCAATTGACTGTCATTACTGAACGATTTCGGGTGGAATGCTGCCCTCCGTGAGATCCTTGTTTCTCGAATGAACGAGTGGTGAGTGGTGGTGGTGGTGGTGGTGGTGGTGGTGGTGAGTGAGTGAGTGCGTGCGTGCATACGTCTGTGTGGGTGCGGTGCCTCTATCTTTCAGTACGGACAGGTGAATGCAGTAAGGAGGCGAACTGCTGTGGCGAGACGGGGCTGGCCTGGGTAAACAGACGGTCCAACCAGGAAACCCATTCAGGTCTACGTCATTGGTGGCGTTCCAGCATAGCTGTGCTGGTCCTGTGCCCAGGTCCCAAAGACGCTTACCTCCTTATTTTTATTGTGGGGAGTTGGTTCTCGGCAGCGCTGGAAAGCGAGAACCTATCCCCACTTCTATCTTCTATGTTGTCCTGTGTCTTTCCCCAAGGAAACCTCACTTACCTTGGTGATTTCCCTTAGAGGTGGGTAGGGTAGAGCCAAGGGTGGGTCATAGCGGGAGTGTTTCACTTATGTGCACTGTACTAGTGGGTTTAGTGGAGTCGACCTCCCCTCTTGCAAGTGTTCTGTATGTAGTGCTAGCCTTATGGTATGTTGATGGATTTACAGTGCCATCCTTGTTGCCCCACTGTGTTGTGTATGTTAATTCACCTAAATAGTGTGTAGTGGACTTTCTGGGGAGAGGGGTAGGATCATCCCACATGTAAAGCTCTGCCCAAATTCCTAACCAAGGGGGGTTATTGTAATGACATAGCTGGGGAGGGAGTTTTATAAGAAGTTTCAACTGTTTAACAATGCAATTGTAATAAAGTGTGTTTTTTTTTACACTTTTCTTGTGCTGATCATCTGTGTGGGAGTGTGTGCTGGAGAACTGTAAACCCTGTGTTGGGTTGAGTTATTAGGTGTTCATCCAAAACCGTGACAGGTACATGATGTAAATTTGACATTTTAATTGTTTACTGTGCAACATTATTGGCATACTAAGCTATGTGTCTGTTTATAATACATTTTTTACATTGCTAATCCTGCTGCATAACTCGGCTGAAATAAATAGAATTGATGTTCCCCAAACGGCATACTAACTGTCCATAACATTACTACCCAAGCTATACATGATAAATTATCATCTACAACTTTATACACCAGTGTATATTAAAAAAACACACTATACCTGTAGAAGAACTGTACACCTCCACTTCACACAAGGTCAATACCTTCTGCTCCCCGGGGATGAAGAGGATGACGTAGCGACCCTCCATGCCTCCACACTGGAAGGTGGAGGTCTGTCCTGCTGGTATGCTGGCGATGCGTACACACCTACAAATAGGTGGAATATAAGTGAATTCCACAAAATTACTAGTTCTGGTCACTGGTCAACAATATTGTGGTAGATTTCAAATGAATAAAAACAACTTGTTTTTCAAAACTATAAGTGGAGATGGATTAACAATTTCAAATCATACTTTTGGCCATGTGCTTTTTAAAGTGTCACAGTGACACAAAGAGGCCGGGTATCTCCTAAATGACTGCCTCGATCCCGGACAAGTACAAAAGAATGACTATTGTTTTCTCCCACAATGCCCCAGTTGCTTCACCTGGGGTTGTAGCTCCACAATGGCGAGTTCCCAATGCGGATTTCAGCTCCGTTTATCCTCTCCGAACAGCAGTCTACCCTGTTTGTTACCGAGACATCAGTCACCTTATGTGGGACTAGCAGGTCCACTCTCCACCACGGGTCGGTCTGAGGCTGAGTGTGGGTGCAGGACCCCCAGGGATCCATGCGTTCTTATTCCCGTCAACGCCTAGGCTGGCGGGATAATTATCTGACGATTGACTCGCTGGTTTATTGAGAGCTACATTCCCTGACAACAACAAAAAAAAAGAAGAGTGTGATTGTTTTGTAGTTCAAAACATACACAAAGCACTCGCATTACTGTTTCCAACTTGTTAAGTTGAAAAAAAAGGGAATGAAAACGTTTTTTGGTGTAATTTGAAGTGAGAAACGAGCTGTTATTCTTGACGTGGCACCAAGTAGTTTATCCATGACGGACGGCCCATAGGGAGACCTAAAAGCCTCATAATCATGCAGATAATGAGGCTAAGACGATTCTAGACGTGAAGAAGTGTAGATTAGTTTGTCCTACCAGTTGAGATGGCTCTTGGGGTTCGACTGGCCAACAGTGCTGGGTAAAAAAAGAAGTACTGGGACCAATCAAACTTAATTTACGTAAAACACAAATCCAGTCATTTTTAGGATTAGTCAAGCTCCTAGATGTATTTCTTTGTTTGTTTAAGAAACATGTATGGCAAGTTATCATGAATTGACAAGTCATTATGTTCAATAATAGCCAACAGTAAGGGTTTGTTTTTGTGTTTTTGCCCTCATCATTTGTACCAGCAGACACTTCAGTGGAACTGTACAACAGTGGGGAAATCGATCCATTGATGAAGAACGCTAGACTGACAGTGGGGAAGTACACAGTGTCATAGGTCAGGTCAGTAAGGTCACTATGGAAACGCTTACCAGTGATGGTCAATATAGTGTGCAAGGGCATCCCCTCCATGTTACAACTGAAATGAGAAGAAAGAACAGGGTGAAGTGATGGCCTTTTAATTTACCTGCAAATGTCTTTGTTTATGTGTGTTCAAAGGTACGATTGAATGTAATTATACGTTTTCATGATGTTCCGTCTATCAGCCACCTCCTCAACTGAATTGACAATATAAAAACTACAATCGTTTACGAAACAACTTACCCTATTAGATTGTACGAGCAGGGATGACCTCAGAGAGTGATGGCCAACAATCATAAGAATCCCTTGTCGGCCAGCTTCCAATGGCTCCACTGTTCACTCACCGCGGTAAAGCTCTTCTTAGAGTATTCAACTGGTCAACAACTAGAGTATGACGTTTTATAGCGTCAAAAGGAAGTGTAGGTCACATTGCCAGTTCAGTCATCGCTGTGTCTGTGTGTGTGTGTGTGTGTGTGTGTGTGTGTGTGTGTGTGTGTGTAGGGGTGTTAGGATGGGGGCAAGCAGTCCAAGTAGAATTGTCCAAAGCGATCAGGACAACGCCATGTGACCCTATGGTCCATTACCCACATTTTACATACCTTATGAGGCCAGCAGTCAAATCTCCATCACTAACTAACAACGTGACAAGCAAACAGAGCATTAAAAGTGTAACGTCCTCCAGAATCTATATTGTTTTAGATGGTCAACAACATGCCATGTGGTTCAACAGAACGTGGAATATGCGCCTAAGTGTCAGTTTATGGTGTTACACTTGTGAGTGTGTGTCTGTATTTGCAGGCAGTCATCAAACACTGGCACCCCAGGGGTCATCGTAGGAGCGTGACACATCTACCTATGTCACTTAACATGTGTAATGTGCCCAGCAGTCAAATGTCTACATGAGACCTCTGTAGGTCCAATGACCTTGCTTGATTCCCTGTAGTCAAAACAAACTACAATTTACATTGATATTGGGTAAAAAGTGTAGGATTTGCAGCATTTTTTACAAAGTAATTGTACAAATTAAGATTGACAACATACTGGCCCTAATTGCGTAATATTTTATTCTTATTTCACCTTTGTGTAGTTACTGATAAGTCTTTCTTTCTTTCTACCTCAACATTTCAGTGAATTTCAATGGGCATTGAAAGATTGATATTCCCCTGTGAAATTATCTGATTGAGGAACCATTTTATGGCTGTTTAAAATGTTGGCATGTGCTGAAGTGAGTCAAGACCTCTTAGTCTAACGTAGTTATCGTCTTAACTGATGTGATGGTCAAAAACACTGTGATTTTACGAACACATTTTTTTAAATTTACAATAAATACAACATACTGTTTATTTGGTAAAGCAGCAACATGACAAAATGTAATAAAACAACCCTTCATACAATCAAGCTTTGAATACAGTTAAGGTACGATCCGGGTACAAAAGTTTGATTGCTACTATAAAAAAAAAACACAAAAACTTTATAAAATGACTTGCAAGAGTGTGCAGTGATAACAGTCTGACTTGCAGCATTTGACCCTGGGTAGGGTGTGTTTAGTAAAAGTCCTGTAGTCAGCAGCGTTTGATAGTGGTGAAAGACAAAGATTCAGAACCATCGTAGGATCCTCACAGGGTCCAAGGTTAAAACACAGCAGGCCAAACATTTCTTGGCTTTATTGATCCCCATTTTATTTTGTACGATATAAAAAATAAATTAAAATAAACGCCGGCCACAAAATGAGCTGGTAGTGGGCACATCTTTCTCCCACTCGCGTAGAACCACAGCTGAATCATAAAAGTAGGTTCCAGAGGAAGTTCAGGCATAGCAGAGTTAACAAATGAAATGCCAACATAATAGTTTGAGGGGCAGCTGTATTCGGAGTTGTAGATGTAATAGTCTGGGGGGCAGCAGCAATAGTGTTTGGAGTTATAGATGTAATAGTCTGGGGGGCAGCTGCAATTTCGTTGTTCGGATCTATAGAAATTGAAGTTGAAGAAACAGTTGTCGTAGTGTCTGGAGTTGTAGATGTTGTAGTCTGAGGGGCAGTTGTAACAGTGTTTGGAGTTATAGATGTAGCAGTTTGAAAGGCAGTTGTAGCAGTGTTTGGAGTTATAGATGTAGTAGTTTGAGGGGCAGTTGTAACAGTGTTTTGAGTTATCAATGTAATAGTTTGAGGGGCAGTTGTAACAGTGTTTGGAGTTAAAGCTGTAGTAGTTTGAGGGGCAGTTGTCACAGTGTTTGCATCAATAGATGTAGCAATTTGAGGGGAAGTAGTAACAGTGTTTGGAGTTACAGATGTAGTTGATTGAAGGGCAGTTGTATCAGTGTTTGGAGTAATAGATGTAATTGTTTGAGGGGCAGTTGTAACAGTGTTGGAGGTAATAAATGTAATAGCTTGAGGGGCAGTTGTAAATATGTTTGGAGTTGTAGATGTAGCAGTTCGAGGGTCAATAGTAAAAGGGTTTGAAGTTATAGATGTAATCGTTTGAGGGGCAGTTGTAACAGTGTTTATAGGTGTAGTAGTTTGAGGGGCAGATGTAATAGTGTTTGGAGTTATAGATGTAGCATTTTGAGGGGCAGTTGTCACAGTGTTTGCATCGATAGATGTAGATGTTTGAGGGGGAGTTGTAACAGTGTTTGGAGTTATAGATGTAATAGTTTGAGGGGACACTGTAACAGTGTTTGGAGTTAACGATGTAGTAGTTTGAGGGGCAGTTGTAACAGTGTTTATAGTTGCAGATATAGTTATTTGAACGGCAGTATTAACAGTGTTTGGAGTTATAGATGTAATAGTTTGAGGGGCAGTAGTGACAGTGTTTGGAGTTTTAGATGTAATTGTTTGAGAGGCTGTTGTAACAGTGTTGGAGGTTACAAATAGAATAGTTTGAGGGGCAGTTGTAACTATGTTTGGAGTTATAGATGTAGTAGTTTGAGGGGCAGTTGTAACAGTGTTTGGAGATATAGATGTAGTAGTTTGAACGGCAGTTGTAACAGTGTTTGGAGTTATAGATGTAGTAGTTTGAGGGGCAGTTGTAACACTGTTTGAAGTTATAGATGTAGTAGTTTGAGGGGCAGTTGTCACAGTGTCCGGAGGAAAAGACGACGTTAGAGGGCTTGTGTTCGCAGTGTTCAGAGTAAGAGTTCTGCTAGTTTGAGAGTCAGTTGTAGGACTGTTAGGCGCTACAGATGAAGAAATTAGAGGTGAAAAGGAAACAGTTATCGGAGCTATAGACGAGGTGGTTTGCGGGCCAGATGTCCCAGTTATCAGAACTGCAGATGTAGTAGTTTCATGGGCAAATGTTGCAGTGTTTGGAGCTATAAACGTTGAAGTCTGATGGGCAGTGGTTACTGTAGTTAAAGCCACAGACGTAGTTTGAGGGGCAGTTGTTGTATTAACAGTATTGGGAGCTTTATCCATAGTAGTTAGAGAGGATATTATAGTAGTAGTGGGAGGAACAGACGATGTAGTAGTTATAGTGCTTGGTAATGTTGTCATGGTTGTTGAAACAGCAGTTGTGGTGGTGGCCGTCGACAACCGCTGCACGGTGTCACTCGGCACAGCAATCCAAAACACGTCTGCTTCACTCATAAATGTTGCTCTGCGTAACGAGGAAGAAGGTTACGTTGGAGGAAGTCAACTGTTAGAACAAATAATTGATGCTTTTGTGTTCAGAAAGCTGACACATGTGCAAGATGTTATACGTGATAAATTATTGATAGACTAAAGGTGAAAAAAGGGAATTTACTTGAATATGATGTTTCCCAGTGTGTCAGTTGAGGGGGCTACCCAGTCGACTGTCATTATTGACTTAAGAGAGCAAGACGTTCCAACGACTGCAGTGTCCTTCATCATGTAAAAGACAACACAAACATGTTAGAAAACCTACAAAAGATTGGATGACGCAACCTCCACCACCTCCTGTATATTCCTAAGGATAGATGTTTTAACACAAGATTGACCTTACACCTGACATTCACAGTACGTATTATCAAATGATGAAGGATGCACTGAAATGACGCCAGGATAACACAATTGTCTGATTTGAAGTAGGAAATAATATACAGTATTTATTACGACTCCCCGGACAGAAAATAATTTCCTACCATTTTACCCTTGAACAAATTTAAACTACCGCCCAACATGTGAATTCTTTATAGTCACTGGGAAACTGGTTTATTTAAATTCTTTGTTTTTTCAATGCAGCATTTCCTTGTTTTCTTAAATTCATACAAAGGCAACACACCCTAGCTGACATACAGTCAAAACCGTCAATAATAATCGGATAGTAGGCCTATTTTTAGGATGGATCCAAACGTCTGTGGTTTGGGTTGAGCCAAGGGGTGTTTGAGTTATTAACTAAAAAGTTAATATTGAGTAAGAAACTGGCATGTTGCAATCAGGTTATTTGTAGATACGTATTTGTTATTTGTAAATGATCACATTGCACAAAAGGTATTTGGAGTAGAAAATGTTGACATGAGTAACAATGGGACGAGTATTTTTCTTTGCATTCCATTTCAATCCAGTCCTATCGGTTTAGCACGCATCTGATGCCAGTTACCCATGAAACTCTGCTTCTAGTGTGGTATGGCAGCTGCTCTGTAGCAGACAACGGGAGGATACAGAGAGTCATAAAGACAGCACAAAAGACCATCGGCTGCTCTCTCCCTTCCCTAACGGACATCTACACCTCTCGCTGCCTCTGCAGAGCCAAAAATATCCAAAAGGACAGCTCTCACCCTAGCTCTGGTCTGTTTGCCCTGCTGCCCTCCGGGAGCGCTACAGGTGCCTCAAGACCAGAACAAACAGATTTAAAAACAGCTTCTTCCCCCAGGCAATAACCCTGCTGAACTCAAATTTGTAACCCCTGTGCAATAGTCATATAGGTATATTTATTTAATTCCGTGCAATACCTGTTAATTCCGTGCAATACCTGTATAGACGTATTTTTCAGCTGTGAATTTCATACATAGATTTAGATATTTTCTTACTGCAATGTACATAGACATGTGGATATATTTCTATCGGGACTACGTACCCATCTTATCTTATCTTATTTTATACTTTTATTTATTTTATTTTATCTTATCTTATTCCTGTTTTAATCTGTACTGAACTGTTTGGTGGTTGCTTAATCTCATTGTACCTGTGTATAATGACAATAAAAGGCATTCTATTCTATTCTATTCTTCTATAGCAAGCCTGAGAGACCGATTAGTGAGTAAGTACGTAAGTTTGGTTACAACAACTTTTTATACGTTTTTGGTTATTATTGATTTTCTATCAATTAATGCAGTTCAAAGTAAGTGAACTCTATCAAATCTATTTTGGTGTGACCACCCCTCGCCTTCAAAACAGAATCCCCTGCCTTAAACCTATGCAGTTAAATATATATATGTATATATATCTATATATAGATATATATATATATCGATATATATCGATATATATATATATACATACAGACAGACAGACAGACAGATATGTTGTTAGATAATAGTAATAGATGCTTGTTGTTGCATGTGGGCATGGCATAAATAGTTTTCTGTTGACTGTAACTTTGGCAATAAACAGTGCAATTATTGTTGGTTTTATATGCTTTTAAGATTAGTCATAACTACTGATTATATATATATATATATATATATATATATATATATATATATATATATATATATATATATATATATATATATATATATATATATATATATATATATATATATATTAATATGTATATATTTCAGACTAAGAAATACAAAACCAACAATAATTGCACTGGTTATTGCCGGCCTTACAGTCAACAGAAAACTATTTATGCCGTGCCCACATGCACAACCAGCACCCTAGAAGTTTATGAGAAAAACTAAAAGGCCTTCATTATAGTCCTTCTTTTCATTTCATGCACATAACTTCCTTGATACATGAGTCAATATTTTTCTAAGAATTCCAATAAAATCCAGTTTGATCAGTTTAGTAGCTGATACCAAAAGTACACCAGAGTCGTACAATTGTGCTCGTGGGAAATCTTAAGTGTCTGTATACACTTTAGGGATACAGAAGATTTGAATTAGAATGCACACCCTATTTAACTCCTCAGACACAAGGAAAAGTGATACAACCTATTAAACTAAGTGGTGTAAGTTAGGCTACTGGACCTTTAATGCACATAAACTTTTCTGAATGTGAAGAGTTATTTCAGTTAGGGCACTGGATACAAATTAACATACCCCAAAGCATATCTGACATGTGATATTTTATATTATAGTGTAAAAGGATTAACATTTAAAAAAATTCAGGTAATTCAAAATATTCTAACTACAGTATACTACTACTACAAGTTTATTTAAAATGTAATATATTCAAAACACAAGATAATGCTTGACCTGAGTTATGCACCCTGCCACTAGTAAATAACTTGTATGCTTCCAGAGATAAAATATTTTATATTGAAGTATAAAGTGTATAAGACACATGTTTCAAAATGGTTGAAAATACATTTATGTAGAAGGAGAATTAGAGAGAAATAGTGGAATAATTGAACAAGAAATATATTTACTATATGAAATTAAATCACAGACTTAGGCTAAAACTAATTTAAGTACGAAAACATATCCCTCAACTGACTGTCTTGAAATGCAAAACCTTGATCTCTACTTGTTGCTTCTCACCACCTTTCAAAGGAGGTGCTAATTCTGGTGCTAAAATTGTGCTAATTCCAGAATTAACTCATCTAAACTTAACAAACGTGTTATTCTCTGTTATCGGCTGCCAAACAACAACCATAAAATGAAAGCAAAATCTCCAAAAACAGATAAAGTGCAAAAACAATAAAAGGTTTTGCCAAGATATACTGTTATTTTACAGATATTTCTTAAATTATTATGATCAAACACCTTCTATAAAGTGACTGCACTAAAAGGTCAGCAGAGAAAAACTGTTACTTTAAAGATATTTGCTAAATCATTGCAATCCAAGAACCCCTGTAATTCACTACCAAAACTTTTCACATTTCATCTCATGCCTTTTTACAAATAGCAATTAGAACACTCTTGCAACCAAACAGGTCCATGGTGCTCAAACAACAAGAGTGAACGACTCTGAAGGATTCAATCTTGAAACCCAGACCTGAATACATGAATATTACTTTCAATTTCATTTTTAAGAGGCCACAATAACATTGAATAGGTAGATTATAATATTATCTCACAATGCCTTGCTGCAAATCCAGATCAAAGTTGTTTAGGTAAATTGCTAAATTTGTGTCTACATTTACAGAGTTATAATGTAAAAGTACACATAAATGTAGAACTAAGATTTATCTTAAAATTACAAAGAAAAACCTTACATTCATAGTATGGTCATAAACCTTCATATGAGGAGTAACATATTTATTTTACAGATATTTGTATGAAATTTAGGAAAACTGAAAAAATACTGTACAATTATTACAATAATTTTTCTGCAAAAAAATGTAATACATTATTGATTTGATGCTTCAATGGAAAGTTTGGCTGTGGATTTTGAGATCATATCCGTAATTTAACTGTTAAACTAGCAAACTACTGTGAAAATGTTAAAGTTATTTTCTGTGAAAATAGGATTTGTTTTTACAGTGTAAGCTATACCTAATACTGATGCTAAAATACATTTAAATTAAAAATTATAATAAAAAACAGAAGCACCAGAATCCGTTAACATGCCGATTTTTAATCACTGTGATGAGTTAAATGTTAAATTGTCTATTCCGTCCGCAGGAATTCATTTAAACTATATGCTTGCACAGTGACGCACACATATTAAACATATTGAAAATTACTTGGGAACATGTCACTTGTCAGATACTCAACTTTATTGATAAAAAAAATTAATTGATTTGACACTGGTGATGGCTAAGATTCGAAGATTTTAATCAGAATATATTTCTAATTTTTTTAGGTGCACTCAAAACATCTGGGGTCTGATAGTAACTGGTCTTATAGTTGGAAATCTGAAATTCACATGGAAAACTGTACAGTGTTACAGCTTTGCTATTTCATACTGGATGAATGACTTTGGAGGATCACTGTTTCCATGCATTCCAGCTCAATCCAGTCTGTTCTATTTTGAACGGCCAGAAACACATTAAATGTGTTCACTTACTCTTGTAATTATATTAAATATTTGTGTCAATATAGTGTATGTTACGTGCATGGTTGACTTCAAATAATCACATATTTACATAATGTTTTTTATCCTTATTGTTAATTATTTAATTTGTGATTCATAATTGAATTACTTTGCTAGAAATACTGTACACTGCAACGGTCTTACTGAAACAGAGTTGTTCAGCAGCTATCATCCGTTAGAAAGTACATTGCTAAGTACCGAGAAAGCTGGCGAGACAATGGACAATCTATAGGATTGTGTCAGACTTTGAGACTCTTGCTAAATTTGCCAATGAACTATTCTGAGCAACTTGTTCTTTATCACCTTGTGAGGTTCACGGCACAGATCAGCACCAGGACATTACTTCTCAGCTGGGGGACAACCCGTTTATAATTACACTTCTCTCAAGGGCTACTGCCGTCTGCTTCATTCTCTTTTTCAACAATCTCCACTCTCCCTCTCAAGCCGCTGCTGGGTATATAACCGAGCCTTCTCCTGCCACAGAACCGAACAAGCACAAATTCTCCATCTATGCCAATTAGAGAACCCTCTTGTTACGTTCATCAACCTGGAATGTCTCTCTTCAATGGGTCCTGCAGCGCTCTCTACTGGTCAATGCTGTTCCTACACTCACACACCACATCAGAATAATTCAAGGTTTCATGAATGTGTACAAGTGCATGAATACTTGCTGAATGCACTTCACGGGCACGCTCAGTCTTGAAAAATGCATTTTTGAAAAAGTATTTGTTTGTAATTTATTTTATTCCCGGATAACACGCAAGCTTGGTCATTGAACTTACTTGTGGAAATGTGACTGCTGGACACATGATCTTTAAGAAAGTGTACCGTGAGAAAGAGAGTTTATATATTTTATGATTTTTTCTAAGAAGGGGAATATCAACTAAATGGACTGGGGTAATTGTAAATGTCTTAATATAGCAACATGTATGTTTCCTTTTTCTGCCTTTAGAAGACGTGGCTGCAAAAGGGACAGCCAATCTGGGAGCCCGCCTTCAGCCAGGTAAAGAACGCCATCGATGGGAACACCAACTCCAGTTGCAACAGCGGTTCCTGCAGCCGTACTTTAGTAGAGACCGACCCCTGGTGGAGGGTGGACCTAGGGAGCCTCTGCAAAGTGTCTGCCGTGACGGTCACTAACAGAAATCAAAATCCTGAATCTCTGATCGAGGCGGATATTCCATCCATCCATCCATTAACTTTTACCGCTTATCCTGTACAGGGTCACGGGGGGGGCTGGAGCCTATCCCAGCGGACACAGGGCGAGAGGCGGGGTACACCCTGGACAGGTCGCCAGTCTATCACAGGGCCGACATATAGGGACAGACAACAACTCACACTCACATTCACACCTACGGGAAATTTAGAGTCACCAATTAACCTGCATGTTTTTGGACTGTGGGAGGAAACCGGAGTACCCGGAGGAAACCCACGCAAACACGGGGAGAACATGCAAACTCCACACAGAAACGCCCTTGGGTCAGGTGGGGATTGAACCCAGGACCTTCTTGCTGTGAGGCAACAGTGCTAACCACCGAGCCACCGTGCTGCCACTGAGGCGGATATTTGCTTTGGCAATTCCCTGGACAATGACTGTAGCGCCAGCTCCAGGTCAGGCCTACAGTATATAAAGACACACAATCACACTTCCTCTTGTATCACCAGCACTTTGTATTCTACATAAGCATTGACTTATTTAAAGCGATAGTTCACCTACTTTCGGTCTTTTGATATTTTTCATCAGATACCAATGTTTTATCCTAAATATTGCATCTTCATTTAGCATTTCCCAATGAAATAGTAGAATGTCAAACGAGTTGAGAAAATGACTCTTTATTGCGTCATTAGGGGCCCTTCCTGAATTTTTTTAAACTACCACCGTTTTCAGCTAAGGGGAGAGCGTTTGCTGGTTCTAAGTTTGATTTGCGCAATGACGTATGAGCATTGTGGTGAACAATGAATTACCATTTAAATGCCGATGGAAAAATGTGAATTTCACTTACATTGATCCTATGACCTGAACTTGCTCAATATATTACTTAAAATATATTTTGTCTAAAAAACAAAATCGGTGAAGTATCCCTTTAACCTTGTAGTTTAAACCATTTCACATTTTCACAAACACCAATACTCTCACAACTGCGTCACTGATGCTTGTAAGAAATAAAGATGGAACGCTAGCTCAGACTTTTCCTCTCTCTCTATCCATTTTAGATGTGCTATCATTGACGTAGCCCCAGCTGGACGACCACACACCTTCATCTGCGATCAGCTTGAGGGTCAATATGTTACCATATTCAATCCTGGAACGAGCAAATATATCGGTCTATGTGAAGTGCAGGTCTATGGAGCTCCCACAGGTAACACAGCTTCCAACAATTGAAATAACATTGTGTTAATCATGGGTGGGAACTAAACATGGATGAAACTTTGGGATTCTTAAATCAAATAATCTACTAACGTGAATAAAGTTGGTAATACATAATAATAATAATAATTATTATTATTATTATTATAATACATGTCCATGGTGCATTTTAACACTATCTGTACATAATAACACATTGATGTTTCATATACATATATTCCACACCACTGTAACCAAAGCTGTTTCAACTACTTCCCCTGCTCCACCTCCTCCATCCACTGCACCTCCGACCTGTCTGCCTCCACCCCCCTCCACCTCTCAGGTCCTGCTGGGGGGGAGGAACGTGACGGTGGTTGAGATGAGGCTCTGCTGGTCGGACGCTCTGTTCTACTGCAGGGACCACTACGTAGGCCTACAACAAACACAGATATAGATCATTACATTTTCATTGTCAATTTCTCAATCTATTTGGGACATTTGTAATTGAATAACCATCATAAACTCGCATTGCCTCATTTGAATATCTTGCAGAAGCAAAGGAAGGCAAACATGTTAATCCTTATCCTCTATAAGTAAAACGGAAACTAGGATACAAATTTGTCTTTTCGAGTCCAACATAGCCTTCTTGCCGCAATATATAGCTTATATTCAGCAACAATGTTACAGTATAAATAACTGGGGGTGGTTTTGGGAGAGTGTTACCACTGTCGGTACTCATCCCAATTGAAAGTCTAATGTCCACTGTCCATAAAGAGACACTAACCAAAAATTCTCTGGTCATTTACTCTCTCTTTTTCCTTATCCCCTCACTTTCCCCCGGTCCAGCTTCTGAGGATGGGGTGCAGCGGGTGGACTTCTACAGTACGGCCAGAGACCAGCATCTGTAGTAAAAAGCAGCAGTGCAGCTCCATTCACCTGAGCATTGCTAGAGGAAACGTTCTGTGAGGAGGCAAACAGGGGGCCCACTATCCATTCTTTGTAATTGTTACGTGGGGCGGAGTAGGTGAAGCCAAGTACAGACTCAAAACGAGGAGAAAGGGATAAAGTAACAAGGGATTTCTTGAAAGGCAGGGAAGAGACTGGGTTCAAGGCAGGGAAAGCTCGGGCAGGTAGTATGGAACCAGGAACAGAGGCTGGGGTAAGCTGAGGAGAGTATGGAGGCATGAGGGACAGGAGAAGGAACCAGAGTCAGAGCAGACAGAACTGGGGCAGGGAGCAAAACAAAGTCAGGTTAGAAATAAGCAGGGTAACTATCTCCAACGTGATGACGATAATAATAATGGACGATGATGATACTAATAATGGATGATGATGACGAGGGCGGCAACGAAGACGAAGATGCCGACGAGCTGGAACCACAGACTGACTTAACAGAGGCAACGATCTGACAGCGTGGAAGTGGCAGGGCTGAGTATTAGTAGGTGTCTTGAGTATATAATGGGTTGCAGCTTGTGTGGCTTTGGTCTGACTCCAGCACATGTGTCTCCACTCACACCATCACACACACAGACGCATGGGCTGTGTATATTGGGGCTGTGTTCGGAATTGCCTACGTAAATACTATCTACTACATACTCAATAAGTACACACTGTATATTGACTACTTATGCTGATATCTAGCTTACTACTTTTTTTTTTTACAAAGATTCGCTGATATTGTTAGTATACTCACCTGGAACATGTGACCAAAATCCCAGCATTTTTGTAATTCTGTCAAAGAAAGGTTGCCGAATTGCATTTTGGGGTGTGATGCATCTTCTAGCAACCTCTCTCGGTTACTCAACATTACCCCAGATTTGGTATGTCATTTGGGAACTTTTTCCACACTCGAATCTCACATACCATGTACCATTGACATACTGCAAACTAATTGTTTGTCAAATGTAGTACGCTAGGTATGCATAGAAGGTAATTTCAAAACAGCTAGGGAGAGAATACTGGGGGAGTGTCACGCCCTTATGATCAACATCTTCTTCTTCTTCTCTGTGTTTAATGGCGGGTCGCAACCATCGTGGATATTTGCAAACCACCACCTATTGTTACGATCAAAATCACCAGAGTACTGATCATTAACACCTGACACTCATCATTGCACTCACCTGTTTCCCATTATCTTCACTTGTATTAATACCCCTCTGTTTTATCTGGCCATCAGGCAGTGTTTTTGGTTTCTAGACCTAAGTTACAGACCTCCTTTACATTACCTACCATTTCCCTTGCCTTGGTTATTTTGTCTTCTCGGTTTTGACCCCGCTAATACCTTTTACGACTTTGCCTTTTGAGTTTGTACTGTGGCTAAAACTATTAAAACCTTGCTGTTGATCTTACCTGCGCCTGTGCCCCCACTATATAGCCATTACAGGGGGTAGCGAAAGGTTAGAGAAACACAGGATTGGAAGTGGAGGGTGTGGCAGGAGCAGATGTTTCAGTAATGTTGTTTATTCAGTTAATATATTATTTCATTTCAAGAAGAGTCCATGTTTCATGTTATGGCCAATTGTGACCAGACTTTAACTTAGAGGGGAATCAAACAGGGGTAGAGGTTTATAATCTATTTAGGATTTGCACCTTTAAGTAATTATGGCATGTTGGATAAAGGTTTGTTACAGTTTGATCTAGATTTTTTCCTGGTGCTGCATATCTTCATTATTGCAAATTCAAATAGTAAACACTGTATTACATAAGATTTACTATCATGATTTGCTATGTCTTTTTTCAATGGCTTGTTAGATACTTTCTTTAACATACTGAATAAACATTAAATCTTCACATTCGTCTTTTTCTGTCCACGTTTTTAATTAAATCTACCACTTACATCAGTTGATGTCAATTATAAAGGGACATGTCCATATCTTGTATGTCTCTACAAGCTTTACCAAGATGTACGATAGTAGTAGTAGTAGTAGTAGTAGTAGTATGTCCATGTTCAGGGGTCATGGGTGTTGTTTTGTCTGATGCAAACAACATGGATATATTTACATGTTGTTGAACACCAGAATTTAAAGTGTCGTGTGTGACTTAATTGCTTAAAACAGTTGGAGCAGGGTGAAGAAGGATTGCTATAGTAGGCCTACTACTGGTGAGTGCAATGCCATATTTAATTCCAATGAACTGGATCTGTCTCAGTTTTTCATTGTTGAGCTCAGTTTAGCATGATGTGTGGTTGAATAGTGTAGTCTGTCTGTGGGAACACCCCCATAAAATGAAAATCATGAACGTTAAACGTTTTTGTTATCTGATTTCCAATGTGTTTTGCCTTATGGCAATGTTGCTAATACTACTTGAAATGAATGCAGTCTTTTAAAATCTTAATTTAAGAAACATGGAGTTTAACCTAAGGATCCGGAATGTCTTTGGTAAGTCCAGTTTCATATTCTTGAAATTTCTGCAGTCTATTTTCCTATAGCATGTTGGATTGGGAGGTGAAAATAACGTATTACTTTTTAGTATTTCATAATATTGAATATTTCATTTCAAGTATGTAGTTCATCGTTATTCTCTGAGTTGCATCATCTGTTTAACCTTGTGTATGTTATAGCCTTTACAGTACATACTGCACTTTTTCTACTATTTATCTTAATATTGCATCTTTGTTTTAGTGGTTGCCTCTCTGCTTTTGCAATACACTGTCTCGACAGGTATTAAATAATCAATTGATTTAATGGATTTGAGTTTTCTTCTTTCCTTGCTTTGCATTTTAACATTTGTGTCTATTTTTTAAATGTGTCTACGTTAAGGATTGTCCATGTCAAACGTAGCGTTGATGAATGGCCAGGCATCCCAGTCGTCAACGTTTGGTGCTTGCTCCACTGACAAGGCCATCGATAGTGACATTAGGCCTTTAAACGAACAAGGGTTGTGCACCAGCACTCTCTCATCCACTAGCCCCTGGTGGAGAGTGGACCTGGGGGACATTTACGAGGTCTCCACTGTTACCATAGCCATAGGGGTGAATACATCTCAGATGCTTACCGGTGCTGAAATCCGCATCGGGAACTCATTGGTCAACGAGGGCAACAACAACCCCAGGTCTGTTTAAACTTGTTGCATGTAGTATAGATAAAGAGAGAAATAGTGGGAGACATCCCAAGCTTTACTGGGGGAGGGGCAAACACATTGGGAGGGAGTTTGAACTCTGTGATAACAATCTGTAATACGATATTACACTACAAAAAAATATCAACGCTTGGCTTTATTGGTCAATTTTGTGCATACCGTAATGCATCACTTTCACGCTCTTTCTGTTTCTCTCTCTCTCTATCTCATTCACTACTTTAGATGTGCTGTTATTACTCAGATCTCAGATGGAGCAATGTTTAATTTCCAGTGTGGCGGGATGGTTGGTGGATATCTCAATGTGATCATCCCTGGAACCCAGAAGACACTTATTCTGTGTGAGGTAGAGGTGTATGCGTCCAAGGCAGGTAATAAAGCACATTATTATTATTCTAATTATTATAACATGTAAATGATCCAGCTAATGCAACAACTTAGGATCAGTAGGATGATGAAAACATAATCAAAAATGTACTGATATCTTATGATCATTTTTGGGGGCGGAGAACCTTGCTCTTACCAAGGGAGTTGCTGGAACTGATAATGGTAGGAATTTCTACACTGTCACTGATGGCAAACGAGACACTGACCTAGACAACTGTAGCTTCTGCCACGGCAGCGACCCATAGTGGAGAGTGGATCTGTTGGACGTCTACCGAGTCTTTGCTGTCACAGTAATCAACAGAGAGGCCTACGCTAGCAGGCTTGACGGAGCCGAGATCCGCATTGGGAACTCACAAGAGAACAATGGCAGCAGCAACCCCATGTGATGCCGTTCAATAATATTACTTAAATGGAATTTGAAAGCTGTTACATTTAAATTCCGAGTTAACTGGCCCATCAATTTGAGGAGTAATTTTCTCCCTTGATATTTCTTTCTCTCAGTTGTCAAATCATCACACACATCCCAGCAAGCCAGACAAGCACCTTCCTGTGTGAAAATGTGGAGGGTTGCTACGTCAATGTGGTTCTCCGTGGACCAGACAAGAGGCCTACTCTTTGTGAGGTGGAGGTGTATGGCGGTAATTAGACACAGTTTGAATGTAGAATTAAATTTAAAAACATGTCTTTCAAGAAACTCGGAATTAGAGCATACATTTGATTTGGGGATTTCCAGTGGAGACCTCTCCAGACAGCGCAACACGATATATTTACTCTTTGCTTGGCTTCCCATGTTCCATCGGTCCCTACTTCAATTATTGTAATGTTACGCTTTAGAAGTAAACGTCCCCTATGTCAGTAACTATTCTGTCATTGCATACTCTATTTTTGCTGGCTTGTTGCAGGCCGCCCATTTTAAGAATGACTCTTGTTCGTTATCTTTAGCTGATCTATTCTGTTCTATTCTATGCTTCCTAAAGGTCGATCCGAATCAAATACCCCTTTTTATTTCCTAGGGTCCCCATTTTGTTTTTAGGAGCGCACTTGGAATTTTTTCTTTTCAGCCGCAGCCACTGGCCTCATGTTTCTGCTATGTATAACACATCCTTTAACGTGTGTCCTCGCTGCAGATCAATACTTCCCCAAGTCATTTGGTAGTTATAGATTATTATATCTATTATTATTGATATTGCCATCCATGGCATCCAGAGGACGCAACACAATATGTATATATTTAAATCCTACCCAATCAGCTTTTATTCATTATCTATTCTATAGAGATGCATTTACGTAATGTGGCCATGCTAGGAGAGGCCATTCAGTCCTCAATGACCACCACTGCCGCTAAAGCCATCGATGGGAACCGAAACAGCCGCTTAGAAAGTCAATCCTGCAGTCACAACCCTGTGGCCGAGTCCAACCCCTGGTGGAGAGTGACCCTGCTGGACGTCCACAGAGTCTGTGGTGAAAATCACCAACCGAAATGCTCACGCTGAGAGGCCAGACGGGGCTGAGATCCACATTGGGAACTCACTGGAGAACGACAGCAACAACAACCCCAGGTAGGATGCGTTTGGCTGAGGCATGGCTGGAGGACTCTTTTAAGAGGGGACATCGCTGGATCATTTTCTATTGTGTGTCTATTCTCTGTTGCTGTCATCTATCTCTCTTTCTCTCAGGTGTGCAACCATCTCCAACGTGCCAGGAGGACAGACCTACTACACCTTTCAGTGTGGGGAGATGGAGGGTCGCTACGTCAACGTGTTTCTGCCTGGAGACGGGAAGATTCTCACTCTGTGTGAGGTGGAGGTTTATGCCCGGCCCGTAGGTATGCTTGTATGACACTCTTACTATCCATCACTGACTATCTTTGTGAAGTGGAGGTGTGTGCAGGTATGGCTGTATGACACTCTCATTTTCTATCACTGACTATCTTTGTGAAGTGGAGGTGTATGCAGGTATGGTTGTATGACACTCTCACTATCTATCACTGACTATCTTTCACTGACGCTTTGTGAAGTGGAAGTGTTTGCTACCCCAGCAGGTATGAGGCTTAGTCATGGTCACATGTAAAACTATGTTAAATACCTGAATAATACTTCACCTTCTTTATGCTCCAATGTAGACGTTGCTTTTACTTTGTAAAAAATGCTGCAAATCCTACACTTTTTACCCAATATCAATGTAAATTGTAGTTTGTTTTGACTACAGGGCATCAAGCAAGGTCATTGGACCTACAGAGGTCTCATGTAGACATTTGACTGCTGGGCACATTACACATGTTAAGTGACATAGGTAGATGTGTCACGCTCCTACGATGACCCCTGGGGTGCCAGTGTTTGATGACTGCCTGCAAATACAGACACACACTCACAAGTGTAACACCATAAACTGACACTTAGGTGCATATTCCACGTTCTGTTGAACCACACGGCATGTTGTTGACCATCTAAAACAATATAGATTCTGGAGGACGTTACACTTTTAATGCTCTGTTTGCTTGTCACGTTGTTAGTTAGTGATGGAGATTTGACTGCTGGCCTCATAAGGTATGTAAAATGTGGGTAATGGACCATAGGGTCACGTGGCGTTGTCCTGATCGCTTTGGACGATTCTACTTGGACTGCTTGCCCCCATCCTAACACCCTTACACACACACACACACACACACACACACAGAGAGAGACACAGCGATGACTGAACTGGCAATGTGACATACACTTCCTTTTGACGCTATAAAACGTCATACTCCAGTTGTTGACCAGTTGAATACTCTAAGAAGAGCTTTACCGCGGTGAGTGAACAGTGGAGCCATTGGAAGCCACAGCCGACAAGGGATTCTTATGATTGTTGGCCATCACTCTCTGAGGTCATCCCTGCTCGTACAATCTAATAGGGTAAGTTGTTTCGTAAACGATTGTAGTTTTTATATTGTCGATTCGGTTGAGGAGGTGGCTGATAGACGGAACGTCATGAAAACGTATAATTACATTCAATCGTACCTTTGAACACACATAAACAAAGACATTTGCAGGTAAATTAAAAGGCCATCACTTCACCCTGTTCTTTCTTCTCATTTCAGTTGTAACATGGAGGGGATGCCCTTGCACACTATATTGACCATCACTGGTAAGCGTTTCCATAGTGACCTTACTGACCTGACCTATGACACTGTGTACTTCCCCACTGTCAGTCTAGCGTTCTTCATCAATGGATCGATTTCCCCACTGTTGTACAGTTCCACTGAAGTGTCTGCTGGTACAAATGATGAGGGCAAAAACACAAAAACAAACCCTTACTGTTGGCTATTATTGAACATAATGACTTGTCAATTCATGATAACTTGCCATACATGTTTCTAAAACAAACAAAGAAATACATCTAGGAGTTTGACTAATCCTAAAAATGACTGGATTTGTGTTTTACGTAAATTGAGTTTGATTGGTCCCAGTACTTCTCTTTTTTTACCCAGCACTGTTGGCCAGTCGAACCCCAAGAGCCATCTCAACTGGTAGGACAAACTAATCTACACTTCTTCACGTCTAGAATCGTCTTAGCCTCATTATCTGCATGATTATGAGGCTTTTAGGTCTCCCCTATGGGCCGTCCGTCATGGATAAACTACTTGGTGCCACGTCAAGAATAACAGCTCGTTTCTCACTTCAAATTACACCAAAAAACGTTTTCATTCCCTTTTTTCAACTTAACAAGTTGGAAACAGTAATGCGAGTGCTTTGTGTATGTTTCGAACTACAAAACAATCACACTCTTCTTTTTTTTTGTTGTTGTCAGGGAATGTAGCTCTCAATAAACCAGCGAGTCAATCGTCAGATAATTATCCCGCCGGCCTAGGCGTTGACGGGAATAAGAACGCATGGATCCCTGGGGGGTCCTGCACCCACACTCAGCCTCAGACCGACCCGTGGTGGAGAGTGGACCTGCTAGTCCCACATAAGGTGACTGATGTCTCGGTAACAAACAGGGTAGACTGCTGTTCGGAGAGGATAAACGGAGCTGAAATCCGCATTGGGAACTCGCCATTGTGGAGCTACAACCCCAGGTGAAGCAACTGGGGCATTGTGGGAGAAAACAATAGTCATTCTTTTGTACTTGTCCGGGATCGAGGCAGTCATTTAGGAGATACCCGGCCTCTTTGTGACACTTTAAAAAGCACATGGCCAAAAGTATGATTTGAAATTGTTAATCCATCTCCACTTATAGTTTTGAACAACAAGTTGTTTTTATTCATTTGAAATCTACCACAATATTGTTGACCAGTGACCAGAACTAGTAATTTTGCGGAATTCACTTATATTCCACCTATTTGTAGGTGTGTACGCATCGCCAGCATACCAGCAGGACAGACCTCCACCTTCCAGTGTGGAGGCATGAAGGGTCGCTACGTCATCCTCTTCATCCCCGGGGAGCATAAGGTATTGACCTTGTGTGAAGTGGAGGTGTCCAGTTCTTCTACAGGTATAGTGTGTTTTTTTAATGTGTACTGGTGTATAAAGTTGTAGATGATAATTTATCATGTATAGCTTGGGTAGTAATGTTATGGACAGTTAGTATGCCCTTCGTGGGGAACATCAATTCTATTTATTTCAGCCGAGTTATACAGCAGGATTAGCAATGTAAAAAATGTATTGTTAATAATTATAACAGACACATAGCTTAGTATGCCAATAACGTTGCACAGTAAACAATTAAAATGTCAAATTTACATCATGTACCTGTCACGGTTTTGGGTGAACACCTAATAACTCCACCCAACACAGGGTTTACAGTTCTCTAGCACACACTCCCACACAGATGATCAGCACAAGAAAAGTGTAAAAAAAAACACACTTTATTACAATTGCATTGTTAAACAGTTGAGACTTCTTATAAAACTCCCTCCCCAGCTATGTCATTACAATAACCCCCCTTGGTTAGGAATTTGGGCAGAGCTTTACATGTGGGATGATCCTACCCCTCTCCCCAGAAAGTCCACTACACACTATTTAGGTGAATTAACATACACAACACAGTGGGGCAACAAGGATGGCACTGTAAATCCATCAACATACCATAAGGCTAGCACTACATACAGAACACTTGCAAGAGGGGAGGTCGACTCCACTAAACACACTAGTACACTGCACATAAGTGAAACACTCCCGCTATGACACACCCTTGGCTCTACCCTACCCACCTCTAAGGGAAATCACCAAGGTAAGTGAGGTTTTCTTGGGGAAAGACACAGGACAACATAGAAGATAGAAGTGGGGATAGGTTCTCGCTTTCCAGCGCTGCTGAGAACCAACTCCCCACAATAAAAATAAGGAGGTAAGCGTCTTTGGGACCTGGGCACAGGACCAGCACAGCTATGCTGGAACGCCACCAATGACGTAGACCTGAATGGGTTTCCTGGTTGGACCGTGTGTTTACCCAGGCCAGCCCCGTCTCGCCACAGCAGTTCGCCTCCTTACTGCAATCACCTGTCCGTACTGAAAGATAATGAGGCAGCGCACCCACTCACTCACTCGTTCATTCGAGAAACAAGGATCTCACGGAGGGCAGCATTCCACCCGAAATCGTTCAGTAATGACAGTCAATTGGTGAGTCGCTATTCCAAAATGAGCGGTGGGGCAGTAAACATTCCCTGCTCAACCCTTTTCCAAACACATCAAGACACAGGGTTTTATAGCCTAAAGTAGCCAATCCCCTTCCTAATAACTAACAATGCATTGCAGCTGTGTCCTTATGCCAAAGATCCACTTATCTGTCACTTCACCCAATTTTGCAGATTACAATCGATTTACTGGACTAAAAGCATTTCAGTCCTCGTTGTGGGCTGACTTGGATGTGAGCACTGTGAATCGTGCCATCGACGGAATCCGACTCACCAGTTCAGCGTACTGCACCTGCTCTGCCCAAGAACAGAACCCATGGTTGAGAGTGGAACTGCAGGCCCTCTACAGAGTCACTGCTGTGACCCTCACCAACAGAGGAGACTGTTGCCCTGGGAGGCTGACCAGGGCTGAGATTCGCGTCGGAAACTCGCTAGATAACAGCGGCAACAACAACTCCAGGAGACGCGTTTCATGCGAACACTCGGTCTAATTCCCGCCTCGAGTGGTAGGACAAGGAAATGACCTCATGTTGGTGATTATTTTGAATATAGAGAAGCCCATTCTCTAAGTCATGGACTCTCACTACATACCGTGTGTTTGCTTATAGCTTTTGTCTTTGAAGCTAAAGTTTAAATATTCTTCTTATTAATACACGTGCCATCGTCTCCACGGTCCCTGCTGGAGTGTCATACACTTACTTCTGCACTGGGATGTTGGGACAATATGTCGTTATTTTCAATCCAGGGACATTTCGGCTTATCACTTTGTCAGAAGTGGATGTGTTTGGAGCCTCCGCAGGTGAAATGGGTTGCCACCACACTGGGGTTGGTTTAAGCATTAAGGCTCTAAGTTATACGTTCGGTAGGACAGTATCATAATGTTGTGGCCAACAGTTGTCCCTCATTTTGCTTCGGCAAATGATCACTTCTCCCCAAATGCTTTGGCAGATTTTGTTGTCTTCCTTTAGAAATGATCTTTTGGCAAGTGTACCCTGCAGCATCATTCCTAATGATGCCCTCCTACCAACTTTAACTGAAAGGGGGCTAGACTCTGAGATGTACCACTCGATTAGCGATTTGTGCAACTAAAGACCCCAGAGACAGTCCTGAATTATTTGGACAGGATATCCTAGAAATACATTTTCTAGTGAAGCACACATTTTCTTTGGTTTTATTTGCTAAACTAAACGGACTTTTATAATTGTCTTAATATAGCAACAAAATGTGTGTTCTCTCTGTTCAACCTTTTCATCACAGCAGCTTAGTCACCATGTTTTCCATCTCTGCCTTTAGAGAACGTGGCTCTAAATGGGACAGCTAGTCAGTCATCAGACTGGGACCCCACCTTCAGCCAGGCAAAGAACGCCATCGATGGGAACACCAATCCCAGTTACAACAGCGGTTCCTGCAGCCACACTTTAGTACAGACCAACCCCTGGTGGAGGGTGGACCTAGGGAGCGTCTACAAAGTGTCTGCCGTGACTGTCACTAACAGATATCAAAATCCACAACATCTGATCGGGGCGAATATTTGCATTGGCAATTCCCCGGACAATGATTGTAGCACCAGCTCCAGGTCAGGCCTATATAAAGGCACACAATCACACACTTCCCCTTATGGGCTGATCGACTTGTATTTTGGACCATTTCACATTTTACTAAACACCAATACTCTGAACTGCGTCACTGATGCTTGTAAGAAATAAAGATGGAACGCTAGCTCAGACTTTTCTTCTCTCTATCCATTATAGATGTGCTATCATTGACGTAGCCCCAGCTGGACTACCACATTCCTTTTTCTGCGATCAGCTTGAGGGTCAATATGTTACCATATTCAATCCTGGAACAAGCAAACATATCTGTCAATGTGAAGTGCAGGTCTATGTAGTTCACGCAGGTAACACAGCTTCCAACAATTGAAATAACATACTTTGTGTTTGTCATGGTTGGGTACCAAATATGGATGAAGATTTGGGATTCTTTAATCAAATAATCTACTAATGTGAATAAAGTTGTTAACACATGTGCGTGGTGCATTTTAACACTATGTCTAATATTTTCAGAGATATTCTACACCACTCCAACCCCTGCAATCTCAACTACTTCCCCTGCTCCACCTCCTCCATCCACTGCACCTCCAACCCGTCCGCCTCCACCCCCCACCGATTCTCTGGTCCTGCTGGGGGGGAGGAATGTGACAGTGGTGGGGATGAGGCTCTGCTGGTCGGACGCTCTGTTCTACTGCAGGGACCACTACGGGGACCTGCTGAGCCTGAGAAGCCAGGAGGAGCAGAAGGAGGTGGAGGAGCTGCTGGCCAGTGTTGGCTTCCCCCTGACCCCCCACCTCTGGATGGGTCTACGCAGGTAGCCTTTCCTACCTTTAGACCAATGACGTGGGATGCTCAGTTTTGTAGCGTACTGTGATGCCCATCCTATTGAAAGCTACAGGACTTTTTATCTAACTATTGGGAACATTTGTACTTGCAAACCCCATCATGAAGTCGCTTGGCCTCATTTGAACTCCTACCTCCTATTACATGCTCTTTTGCAAAGGCAAAGGAGGGCAAACATTTTTAAATATAACCTTGCGCAGTTCACTTTGTAAGTAAAATGGTAACCAATACTATAGACTGCTCATTTGCCTTTCAGGATGAGTCAAACATGGCCTGCTTGGGGTGAGATATGCCATGGTCACAGCTTCTATTTAGCAATAGTGAGACATTCTAAATTATTGGGGTTGGGTTAGGGAGAGTGTTAGCACTCTGTAGGTGCTAGGCCAAACTGAAAGTCTGATTTGTCCATAAAAAGACACTAACCAATAAATCTTTCGCAAGATCCTCTTGTCTATAATGAACTCCTAAACATGCATACTTTTGCAGGACTTTTATGGGGTACACTTGGTTCTGGATGACTGGTGACCTCATGACCTACAACCAATGGGAAAGCGGCTCCTACCCTATGTACGCCAACCCCTGTGGAGGCGTGGCTAATGGAGGGGACTTCCGGTGGAGCGACATTGATTGTGGGGATTACCTGAACTTCCTCTGCTACTCAGGTGTTCTTAAGTTTTTTTAGATGGCCTGTTAAATAATTAAAAGGTCATATAAAACATGCGGAATGGTAAGTGTCACATACATTACGCAGAATGTAAAGCTGAATTTACATGATTGTAACATTAAAAGCAGACACAAGGATCATTAATACGGGTAGATATCTGCCCTAAAAGCAGTCAGTGGTAGATGTTGTTCTAGTCTTGTCAAGCCTTTTTGAGTCACACTCAATCTAGTCTCTGTCAACTTAAAATTAAAAATGCAATTTATAAGAAAACTGTAACAAATGGCACATATAGCAATCTCCACATACTTCTCTTCCTCCTCTCTCCATTTTAATCTGTCCCCCTTTCTCTTATTTCCTCACTTTCCCCTGGTCCAGGTTCCAATGATGGGGTGCAGCAGGTGGACTTCTACAGCACCGCTAGAGACCAGCATCTATAGTAAGAACCAGCAGTGTAGCAGCATTCACCTCAGCATGTTAGAGGAAACGTTCTGTGAGGAAGCAAAGAAGAGCCCATTAGCCATTCTTTGTAATGCTGTCATATTGAATATAACTTTGCTGTTTATTCAGTTGGTATTTTATGTATATACAGTACCAGTCAAAAGTTTGCACACGCTTTCCCACTAAAGTGAATAGGAAAGTGTGTTCAAACTTTTGACTGATACTGTATGTCTATGTTTAATGTTATGGCCAATTGTGACCAGACTTTCAGTTAGTGAGGAGTCAACCAGGGATAGAGGTTTATAATCTATTTAGGAGTTGCACCTTTAAGTTATTATGGCATATTAGATAAAGGTTTGTTACAGTGTGATCTAGATTTTTTTCCAGGTGGCGCATATATTAATTATTGCTAATTCATATTGTAAACACTGTATGCATAAAATGTACTATCATGATTTGCTATGTCTTTTTTCAAATGTTTCAATGTTATATACTTTCTTTAACATATTGAATAAACGTTAAATGTTCACATCCGTATTTTTCTGTCCACATTTCTATTTTAATCTATTAAATACATAATATAAATTATGAAGTGACACATTCATAGCTTGTATGTCTCTACAGGCTTTACCATTATGTAAGATAGTAATATGGTCTTCAGGGGTCATGGGTGTTGTTTTGTCTGATGCAAACCACAGGGATATATTTACATGTTGCTGAATAACAGCCCTTAAAGTGCTGTGTGTGACTCATCAATTGCTTAAAACAGTTGGAGCAGGATTAGGAAGGATTACTGAAGTAGGCCCACTTTTGATGAGCGCAACGTCACATTTAATTCAATTAACTGGATCTGTCTCGGTTTTCATTGTTGAGCCCAGTTATGCATAATGTGTGGTTGAATAGTGTAGTCTGCAGTGTGGGACACCCCCATGAAATGAAAATCATTTGAAACGTTTTTATTGTCAGATTTACATTGTCTCCCTGTTATTAATCAGTAATATCGTGCCTTATAGCTGCATTGCTAATTAAGTGCACTACTTTGAAATGAATGCTGTCTTTAAAATCTTCATTTAGGAATCATGGAGTCTAACCAAAGGATCTGGAATGTCATTGGTAAGTCCAGTTTCATTTTCTTGAAATGTCTGCAATCTCTCATTCATGTAGCATAGACCTATTTGATAGGGAGGTGAAAATGATGTATTATATAAAAAAATTGTAATTTCAACAAAGTACATAGTACATCAACACTTTTTTTTTTTTAATTTCTCTGAGTTGCATCATCAGTTTAAACTTGTGTACTCTGTAGCCAACACAGTATTTTCTGTACATTTATTTTAATATAGCTGCCTTTTCGTTTTAGTCGTTGCCTCTGCTGATGCGATACACTGTCTCGACAGGTAATAAATAAACACTATATGTAATTGAGTTTTCTTCTTTCCCTGTTTGAATTTAACTTTGTGTCTATTTTGGAAATATGTCTACGTTAAGGATCATCCTTGTCAAACGTAGCGTTGATGAATGGCCAGGCATCCCAGTCGTCAACGTTTAGTGCTTGCTCCGCTGACAAGGCCATCGATGGTAACATTAGGCCTTTAAACGAACAAGGGTTGTGCACCAGCACTCTCTCATCCACTCTCTAGCCCCTGGTGGAGAGTGGACCTGGGGAACTTTTACGAGTTCCTCACTGTTACCATAGCCATAGGGGTGAATACATATCAGATGCTTAACGGTGCTAAAATCCGCACCGGGAACTCATTGGTCAATGAGGGCAACCCCAGGTCTGTTTAAACTTGCTGTAAAACAATTGACCAATTAAGCCCCCCCCCGCCCCCCCCATTAAAGCTTGGGATGTCTCCCACTATCTCCCTCGTTATCCATAGTATGCATACTGTAATGGATCAGTTTCACGCTCTCTCTCCGCTTCTCTCTCTCTATCTCATTCACTACTTTAGATGTGCTGTTATCACTCAGATCTCAGATGGAGCAATGTATAATTACCAGTGTGGCAGGATGGTTGGTCAATATCTCAATGTGATCATCCCTGGAACCCAGAAGACACTTATTCTGTGTGAGGTAGAGGTATATGCGTCCAAGGCAGGTAATAAAGCACATTATTATTATTCTAATTATTATAACATGCAAATGATCCAGCTGATGCAACAACTTAGCATCAGTAGGATGATGAAATCGTAATAAAAAATGTACTGATATCTTATGATTGTTTTTGGGTGGCAGAGAACCTTGCTCTTACCAAGGGAGTTGCTGGAACTGATAATGGTAGGAATTTCTACACTGTCACTGATGGCAAACGAGACACTGACCTAGACAACTGTAGCTTCTGCCACGGCAGCGACCCATAGTGGAGAGTGGATCTGTTGGACGTCTACCGAGCCTTTGCTGTCACAGTAACCAACAGAGAGGCCTACGCTAGCAGGCTTGACGGAGCCGAGATCCGCATTGGGAACTCACAAGAGAACAATGGCAGCAGCAACCCCATGTGATGCCGTTCAATAATATTATCTAAATGGAATTTGAAAGCTGTTACATTTAAATTACGAGTTAACCGGCCCGTCAATTTGAGGAGTAATTTTCTCCCATGATATTTCTTTCTCTCAGTTGTCAAATAATCACACACATCCCAGAAAGCCAGACAAGCACCTTCCTGTGTGAAAATATGGAGGGCCGCCACGTCAATGTGGTCCTCCGCGGACCAGCCAGGATTCTGACTCAATGTGAGGTGGAGGTGTATGGAGGTAACGAGACACTGATTGAACGTGTTTGTTAAAATAAATATATGAATGTTGTCACAGCAAACATACTACGTTCAGTAATTTTGTTTGTGTTAAGTGATAACTGTCCTGTACTTGTTCAAATCTGTGACATTTCATGTTCCATTTTGGGGGGGAAATTCTTTGCAAAACACAATGGATAGTTTAAAATTTGAATACCAAAGTGGCTTTAACGAATTTTCCATTCTTCAGAGATGCATTTACGTAATGTGGCGATGCTAGGAAGCCATTCAGTCCTCAATGACCACCACTGCCGCTAAAGCCATCGATGGGAACTGAAACAGCCGCTTAGAAAGTCAATCCTGCAGTCACAACCCTGTGGCCGAGTCCAACCCCTGGTGGAGAGTGACCCTGCTGGACGTCCACAGAGTCTCTGTGGTGAAAATCACCAACTGAAATGCTCACGCTGAGAGGCCAGACGGGACTGAGATCCACATTGGGAACTCACTGGAGAACGACAGCAACAACAACCCCAGGTAGGATGCGTTTGGCTGAGGCATGGCTGGAGGACTCTTTTAAGAGGGGGACATCGCTGGATCATTTTCTATTGTGTGTCTATTCTCTGTTGCTGTCATCTATCTCTCTTTCTCTCAGGTGTGCAACCATCTCCAACGTGCCAGGAGGACAGACCTACCACACCTTTCAGTGTGGGGAGATGGAGGGTCGCTACGTCAACGTGTTTCTGCCTGGAGACGGGAAGATTCTCACTCTGTGTGAGGTGGAGGTTTATGCCCGGTCCGTAGGTATGCTATCACTGACTATCTTTGTGAAGTGGAGGTGTATGCAGGTATGGCTGTACGACACTCTCACTATCTATCACTGACTATCTTTGTGAAGTGGAGATGTTTGCAGGTATGGTTGCGTGACACTCTTTAACTGCCTATCACTGACTATCTTTTACTGACTCTTTGTGAAGTGGAGGTGTTTGCAGATGTGGTTGCGTGACACTTTTTGTCTATCGTGAAAAAAACAAAAAACGCAAGCGTGAAAACCTCCTCACGGCTTTTTCAACTCACAGCTAAAGGAAATAAAACGCATTCACGTGTTTCCCTCTGCCCTCCGTGTCTGCCATGGAATCCTACGCCACAGCGGTGTGCTCAACGAACGTGGCGCTGAGTGGAGCGGTCTCTCTCTCTCTCGCTCTCTCTCGCCTAAACCGACGCCACTTTTTAATCGCCCGCGGCAAACCGGTCACGCGCATTACAGCCAGACGGCTCCCGAGGCCAACCCCTGGTGGAGAGTGGACCTGCTGGGCGTCTACGGAGTCCACTCGGTCAATCGGATTCAGATCGCCGACTTGGCCATTGCAAAGCCTATCGCCTGGACTTTGGGCTTTCGAGATCCGCATCGGGAACTCACTGGAGAACGACGGCAACGACAACCCCGGGAAAACAAAAAGAGCATTATTTAAATGTCAGTCACAAGCAGGAAGTGGGAGGTCTACATTGACACTCAACCGATCAGTGCCTCTCATATTTACTATTCTCTCGCTCGCTCGCTCGCTCTCTCTCTGTCTCTCTCTCTCTCTTTCTCTCTCTGTTCTTTAGGTGTGCGATCATTTCCAACCATCCAGCTGGGGGGTATACCAATGTCTTCCAGTGTGGGGAGATGGAGGGTCGTTATGTCACTGTGTTCCTACCTGCCACGTCTCAAAGTCTGACGCTCTGTGAAGTGGAGGTGTATGCCACCTCAGCAGGTATGAGGCTTAGCCATGGTCACATGTAAAACTATGTTAAATACCTGAATAATACTTCACCTTCCTTATGTTCCAATGTAGACGTTGCTTTCCCAAATGATGGCTTGCCACTGAAGGGAACAGCCACTTTGTATCCCAGTACTGAGATGACAAACAGATTCCAAATGCAAATGTCACACGGGAACAGAGAATCCGCTTAACTGGAGCAAAGGTTCCTGCAGCCACACATTGGAGGAGCCCTCCCCCTGGTGGAGGTTGGACTTACTGAGTTCCCATAGAGTCTCTGCTGTGGCCGTAACCAACCGGGTGGACTGCTGTGCTCTGAGACTGGGAGGGGCTCAGGTCCTGGTGGGGAACCAACCGGAAAACAACGGCAACAACAACCCCAGGTGGCGTTAGCGTGGTGTAGTTTCCTCTGGTCCCCCCCAAAAAAGATGGCGTCTGATATGAAAACATCGCTCTCCTTCTACCTCTCCCTCTCTGTCCCTCTCTCGATCTCTCTTTCTCTCTCCATCTCTGTCTCTCTCTCAGGTGTGCAGTCATCTCTGACATCCCAGCGGACGATCGTACATTACATCTTTCAGTGTGACATGATATAGGGTCGCTACGTCAACGTTATATGATTCTGCCAGATGGGAGCCATTCGATATCTGGCATTGTGTGAGGTGGAAGTGTACGCAGGTCAGGCCTGTTTGGGAGAACAGGAAAAGATGTTTTAAACTGTTAAAGATAATGCCAGGTTAGAATATTGGTTTAAAAATTCAGGTATTATTTTTCCTATCCTCATTTTCGGAAGCTATTCCCCCTACACCCCCTCGACCCCCCTCCACCTCTCTGGTCCTGCTGGGGGGAGGAATGTGACAGTGGTGGGGATGAGGCTATGCTGGTCGGATGCTCTTTTCTACTGCAGGGACCACTACGGGGACCTGCTGAGCCTGAGAAGCCAGGAGGAGCAGAAGGAGGTGGAGGAGCTGCTGGCCAGTGTTGGCTTCCCCCTGACCCCCCACCTCTGGATGGGTCTACGCAGGTACCTCTCCTTATCCTAAGTTATTTGCTATTTGTTATCCTTTGTTTTAAGTATGTATGAAGTTTAAGTATTAAAGTATTAGATTAAAGTATTATTAAAGTATTACTTATTTATTTGTTTTTTATTTGTTTATATATGTGGCTGTTCATTTCTATTATGATTGGGGTTGGGTTAGGGAAGTGTAAATCTACTTAAAATATGAAATATTAAATCAATGAACGTAGGTATAATTAGCTGACTTCCTACTATTTTGAGATCATTTGAGGGTGCCAACTGGTTCTGGATGACTGGTGACCTCATGAACTACAGCCAATGGGAGGGTGGCTACGCCCCTATGTACACCAACCTCTGTGGAGGCGTGGCTAATGGAGGGGACTTCCTGTGGAACGACATTGGTTGTGGGGAGCACCTCAACTTCCTCTGCTACTCAGGTGTTGCTTTGTTTACAATGTGTTTATTCTTATGTTTTTTTTAAAGGCCTGTTAAAAAATAAAAAGGCACAAAATGTGCAGCATGCAAAATGTCACTTACATTGTGTGGAAAATCAGTGACTGTTTAAAGCAGGTAACATTAAAAGTAGGCATAAGTATAATATGCGTCCTAAAGGTTTCATTTTTCCCGTTTAGTTATCTAAGACATTCCTAAGTGACATTCTAACTTTTTACCAGTCGTCATTCCAACAAAAATGCAATCCTAAGAAAACGCTCTTTGTCCCATAGGAATGAAAAATCCAAAAGTGAGATCCCATTAGTTTCTCATTTATCTACTTCCAATGGGGAGGACTTCCTGTGGGAGTACCTCTACTTCCTCTGCTAAGGTAAACAACTGAAGGGTTTTATGTATCAGAAGACACTATACACTAAAGGGTTCCCTTATAGTAGAGTGGTTTAATGTATCAGAAGACACTGTACACTA
>JAPMUY010005405.1:0-39111 GCA_026901105.3 Galaxias olidus
GGCGAATCATACCCTTGAGAATACTGCCATCTAGTGACCAAAATGTTGACTAAACAGACATGCAGGAAAAGACCACCACTCCGCCAGCCTTTTATGACTCGCTAACTTCTCACTTCTGTTCTAGTCAACATACAGGCTTGGCAGTTGTGGCAGATATTAACTAGACAGGAAAAAGTAAACCAAACGTGAGAATTTAAAAAGGGAAGGTTACTGCCTTTTAATCACAAATTTCTAGTTTTGACCAGGAATAACCTAACTGTTTAAACCTTTATTAGCTATAGTGTTGTTTGAACCCTCCCTTTAATAATTTTTATCGATCGAGAGAGAGAGAGAGAGAGAGAGAGAGAGAGAGAGAGAGAGGGAGAAACGTCACAAATGGACCTATCAAGCTTCGCTGGTCACGCCGGAAAGAGGCATGCGTCACCCTCACCAGAAAAAAAAAACCAAAAATATAAATACACAGCAACATGATTGGCCATATCAGAATTATATTCGGTTTGTGTGTGTTAGTGCTACTGTGCTTGTTTTAATTCAAATCCACTAAACACTTTTCATGCTTGAGCGGGTGGCAGAAAAATTCCAAGGAGGCTGGATTGGCGCCTTTTGGGAGTGCCGCTCTAGGCAGCTGCCTAGTTCGCCTATATCGTAAAGGCGGCCCTGGCTGCAGTTAACAAGCCAAGACAGTCAGTATAGCCCAACAAAACAACTTGCAATTACATAACATCAACGCTAGATGGTGGTATATGCCCATGAAATCTCTATACCAGTCAAAATCCTCTTCCCCATTCATTTCAATGGGGCCAAAAACCGATTAAAAATAATAATTAAAAATATAACACGTGAACTGATCGCTTAGCTGTATGTAAGTGCAGTGGACTGCAATACCCAAGACATGTGGGCACTGGAATGGAACGATTGGGTCAAAACTGCGGGCGTAGTTAAGGCGCCAAAAAGACGCCTAATAATAATAATAATAATAATAATAATATGATTTACCGGTAACAAGATGTGATGCGTCATCACTGACGCATCACATAATAATACTACTACTAATACTACTACTACTAATAATAATAGGGAATAATAAACCGGTACAATAACTATAAGGGTTCGGGCTAGGACCCTTAATAATAATAATAGAGAAGTACAATAAATCGGTACAATCACTATAAGGTTCTACGCCTTTCAGGCTAGGAACCTTAATAATAATAATAGGGAAGAATAAACCGGTACAATAACTATAAGGGTCTACGCCCTTCGGGCTAGGACCCTTAATTATAGCAATGTACATTATTATTTCATCATGTTACCTTGTCCGAGCATCTAATCTTTGGATTAGTACCAACTATTTTAGTACCCCAATCAAGCCAAACATATGGCATTAATCTTATTTTTTCTCCCTTTGAGTTTGACTAATTACTCTGTCTTGTCTTGTTTTTATTTACAGGAGAGAAGGACAGGGGGTTGAAGTTCCTTTTAGAGAGCAGTGTGGAAAAGTTGGCGAATAAAGGTATTTTACCCTGTTCTGTGCCACTCCTGGAAATTACTGCCACAGCCTCCAAAGCCATGAGATAGAAGTTGAGGAAAAGTCCTGGAATGCAGCAATGTTTAGAACTTGTCATCAGCCCAAACAGGGAGAACATCAGGCTTGCTAGAAAATTTGTATTCTCGAATCCAGCCAACACTTTTGTATGGCTTTGCCAGAAGCTAGAAAGCAAGTGCCCAAGAACAGAAAAGGTGGTAATATAGTGTAAGAGTATAGCGGAGTAGTTACTGCTTTAGTTTGATGTTTTAAGATTTAACCTGGGCAAGGGTGCTTGTTACCCAGTAGGATACAATTAGGGAGCAATTAGGGAGAAAATTATTATTTATTTCTGACAGAAATAAACTACCTTCAGGTACAGCCATCTTAATACACATCTGGACAACATTCATAGCTTTGGTTTCCAGGCTAAAACCAATGGCAATTGGTAAAAGTACCTGTAGATATGGAAGTTGTCATGAAAAACACTTCTCTATAGCTAGTTTTATCATCGACGGGATATATGAGTCTTAGATTTAGCGTTTTTATGTATCTGGGGTGTTGACATAAGCCGGGGAAAAGGTTTATTTCTTAAACTTCAAGTATTAGGCATGAAAATTGAGAGTTGTGTTGTACTAACTCTTAGATTTCAAAAAAATATATGTGGTCTTTTAGATTTTATATTGGAATCTGAATATATTCACCAATTTGTTGTATTAGTGTCTAAAATTGTCATATGGTGTGACATGAAAGTTTTTTTTATAAAGTGAAAACGGGGTATACTTTTCTGAATGAACTCACTTTATCTTAATAGTTTAGCATTACTATTTTGAGATTCAGCATTTCCTTGTGCAAATTCATTACATTTGTTATTATTTTCTCTTAATCATCGCGCAAAGTAAGATATCCGTCCTCAATCTTTCGATATATTTTAGATTCATTCTGACAAACCCTGTTAAAAATCTAACAAATTGCTTGTGACTCTTGCTGATACCATTTTCCATGGGTTCTATTGAGGTTTTTATGATTTAGCACTAACCAAACCTTTTTATTGTCCCAATTATGAATGTCACACCAAATGATATAGTATCACACCATAGGATGAAGCACACCACACCACAATTGGCCAATGCAAAAATGTGTATTAGATGCATTTAACATTCAACAACAACAAAAAACGTTCAAGAAAAGTCACACAAAAGTGTGGAACATTGTGCCACTGAACATTGTATAGCGCTAGGTATCGGACACAGAACCAGTGAAGAACCGTTTTTCTAGCGAGGAACATTAAAATAAGTATAGTTTCCCATGTCTGGTAAGTATTGTTTACAGTCAAGTCTGCTGAATATTAACTACTGGTGAGTATTGATTATTCATAACTACAGGTAAGTAAATCAGTTATATCAACAAGGTTGACGAACATTTCTGCTTTCATAAACATTAATTTAAAACATCAGTTTAATACAGGGCATAAGATCCTTCTGGTTCCATGCTATGTAAAACAAAGTGTTTAAAAAGGACAAAACATACATTTAAATGTTCAATACAGACAGGATAGGATGTTATGATATCCATTATGCCATACTCCAAGATGAGCACTTCAAAAACCAATATTTTAGAATGGACGGGTTGGGAGCAGATATGTCATTGCGGTTTTCAGGTGGGCACCCTCCATCCTGGATGTTTCGTTAATTTGAGCCCACGACACCTCCAGAAGGCTTAACGGTGAGCAATGACGTCTCAGAGCCAACCCCAATCCGCTCTCGGCATGGCCAGATTTAAAAAAAAAAGTTGTTTATTAAGCTGAGAGATATACCTATCCCTACTACCTATTCCTGCAGGTGCTTTCTGCAAACTCTGCAGGGATACCTACCATATGAAAAGATAATCTTTCCCTACTCTGTTCCCATATAGGATCCTTCCTTTTCAGCCACAGCCACTGGCTACTTCTGTCTGCTATATCTGATATAGCTTTTATGGTCTGGCGCAATTCTTTGCCGCAGATCCCTGACTCCTTAAGTAGGTTGGTTGATTTTGCCACAAATCCACGGCATCCAACTTCCACAGGACACATCCGTGTTCTCCAACTTCGCTGTTCTGCCTCAGCTGCTAATTCACTAAAGAAGAGTTTATTTCTTTTGTATGCCTCGTCTATTGCTTCTTCCCACGGGACTGTTAGCTCTATAAAATAAACAATTTGCTGTGTGTTGGACCAGAGTAATGAGTCTGGTCTTAAGTTGGTTCTTGCAATCTCTGATGAGACTCTCAGCTGTTGGCCGACATCAGCAAGCATTTTCCAATCACATGCTCTCCTCAGCTGCCCTGAGCTTTGTTTTGACCTATAACTCTTCTTTCCGGAACTCCCTCCCTGACAAAGCGAATGTGGTGCATGTCGCCCTCTGCTCCAATGGGCAGGGCATTAACTGTTGAGCGCCTATGCACTATTGTTTCCGCCAAGCATTTTAGTACTTGATTGTGGCGCCAGGTATAGCTTCCTTGAGTAAGGCTCGGCTTGCATCCAGACATTATGTGTTTGAGATTAGCCGTCCCCCCACAGAGGGGGCATGTTGGATCCTCACCTAACCATTGGCAAAGATTTGTAAAGCTATTAGTTATTACATCCAGCATGTGGTTGTTAAAAGGACAAAAGGAGGAAAATATATAAGAATATAAATTGTTAGCTCATACAGGTATGAATAATCATTCTGTGTGTAGGAAAATAAAGTTCATATCATATGGTGTGACAAATTGATCATATGAAGTGACAAGCAAAATCTGTTACACCATATGATATAGTGTCTCACCATATGAGGTTTCATGCACTTAGCACAATATTTGGCCTTGTGGTTATACACTAGCATCCTAATAGCATAACCCCTGCAACATGGTAACATAAATATAAAAGTCGTAATGACAAAAATTGTAAGTTATGTTTGGCATATTTATTCAAAAAGTGTCACACTTAAAGGGTACTGAAGTTAGTTTGCCAAAAAGATATGATTTATTGAAAGCAACTCACCTTGGAGCCCTTCCATGTGCTTCTGAGATGTTTTCTGTACAACCTGATTAGATAAGGACCCATCCTTTCCACCGGTCTCTTAACAATGTCCCGTTTAAATATCACAATATAGTGTCACACCATATGATATCCATTTCTGGGACAAAATCTTTTTGATCAGAGCTGACTCAAAATATTCTGCCTGTACTTGAAAAGAGCAGACTCACAAATAGACACCTGTCTTATCATTCTGTACTTTATTAGGGAGAGTTGCATTTATTTTTCTTAGGTTTATTCAAGTTTAATCTTTGTGAAACGTGCTTGGGACAGTCACACCATATGAGCTTTGTAATGTTTGGTTGAAAATTTAGCAAAAGTGACAGATGAATTGCATTAATGTTCAGTTTGTTAGCATAAAGCAGCATGTTCTGAACAATTTAAAAAGGTTTTTTGACAAATGTAATTGTTATTTATTTGTGTTTGATGCTCGAGACCACAAAAAGGCCATGTCACGTCAACCACCCATCTATGTATAGAGTCTGATTTGACTAGTTGCAGGATCAGAACAACTGGTGAACGCATCTCAGAGAAGCCCAGACTCAAGTCTCGACTCTCATGCACGATCTTGATCCGTTTTCTGACACAGTCATCGCTAGTATAGTCTGAGCTGATTTGGCATATGTACTCTGGTACTCCATTGACTTGACCAATGTTCCGATCCTTTCCCCTTCACATTAGCTTCTTTGATATAGATTTAATAACGTTAAATATCGATTTAATAACGTTCTGCAAGAACTGCATACATGTGAGATGAAAAGTCTGTGGTTTTGACCGGTCCAGTGAGCTCCTCCGAAGCTAAAGTATAGACAGGCTTCACCTCCAGGTCACCGATGATAAAGTTATGTCTGTCTTTTTCATCAATAAAAGTCGTATCACAGAGCCGAAATAACTATTTTTTTGTTTTATGTGGCGTTATCTTTTGCGGGGATTTGGCCAGCGCTCGCCTCCCCACGTGCAACTGTTCCACCAAAACAAGTTCCCCTCCGACACTATTTTGCAAGGGCACCATCACTGTATCCTGGTTTTAGCGCCGCCCAAGACAATTGTGATTGGTTTAAAAAAATAGTGTTTTTCTCCACTGTTCCAAAAACTCAATGCATGGTGCCAGACTCTTCTCCAGCGCTGGCACAGCACAACAAAGTGTGGAGATGGGTCTGGCATCGCGAGACTACTACCGGAAAACATTTGCTAGCCAAGCACACAGCTAATGCAGATAGTCCCATTAGCCCCGGAACTGCTCGCTTGCGAGCCTTTACAAAGTATTTCCCCATGTGAGGTTGGACACAATTACATTCTGGATTTTGTAAGAAGTGTGAGTGAGCTTTGATACTGAAGTAATGGAACATTTAACTGACCGATGTACCTGTCATACAATGAACGCAGTGCTTTTAGTCAGAACGCAGATATTAAAGTTGATTCGGCATGCAGTTGAACTCTAGCGCGAGACTATTGGAAATTCATTGGAAACTAAAGAATATTTAAACCTATGTTCGGTGCTATAGTGATGTTTGCGTTTTCAATGAATGAGTGTATTTTTTTTTCCCAAAAGTCTTTTTGAAGTCAGTTGGTCTTACTGTTTCAGGCACTCGTCAGGAGAGACGGTAGCATGTTTTAAAATGGGTGAACTAACCTCTGCCTAATTTGTTTTTAAATGTGTTCATTTGATTATTTAATAATTTCCGTACCACACAAAAATGCATTTTACTATCACCATGTTTAAATTAGAAGTAGGCAGGACAAACACGCTTTCAGTTTTTTTAATCAAGTGATTAAACAGGGAATGCTCCAAATGTGTTACTTACTAAACTTTTGTTAATAAAAACAAATCATTACATTTTCAGTTTTTCTAAAAGTGACAGTTTTAGTGTCGAAAAAAGTGTTTTAATTTTACCGAGTTGATACTTTGGTGTAGCCAAGCGCCGTATTCAAAAAGCTCAACCCTCCTATGGCCAACTTAGACATTAGTTTACTTCTGTATTGTGGGAAAAATAATGGATATGTTGCAACAGATACTTTGAAAAACTCATTGCCTTCACAGTTATCTGGTTGTTTACCTATATTAAGGCTACAATTTTAAAAACGTGTACTCTGAAAACCGCAAACGTGTCAAACGAGTTAGCTTTTTTAGGACGTGATCCCAGGCTACAAAAATGTTACGGCTCCAAACGACAGAAAGCCGAGGTACTGCTTGTATTTGCGTTTAAACAGCCATAATCAGTGCCAGATAATGACCAAGTTAAAAAAACACTTTTCAAAACGTGAAAATAAAGGTCCCATTGCAAGATTATTGCTCAATATTATTTGTACATATCTGCTTAATTAGCCTATAATGCGGTAATAAACAGGCAAATATTCTCTTGTTGAAATACTATCATTTTTCCTGCCTCCCCCCACAGTTCTCGCCCAATAGATCTTGCAAAATTCAAAGCCCTCTGCCCAACAAACTCCTATATTATATTTAACTTATAATGATGATGATCTGGAATGTTTGGCTGTGTAATTCCACACGACTTTTGGAAGCAGCTGACCTGCACATTTCTTAAGTCTGCTCTGCAAACTTAAACAGACCAATATGCACGGTCCATAAACCGTTTGACCAATCTGCATGCAAGTCACATCTGTGGTCACTAATACTGGGCATGCCACTCAACGCTTTCTTCAAAGAAACCAAGGCTTCAGTAGATATATTAAACAAAAGATGACAGGAAAGGTCCAACTCTTCTCACGGCAATTGATATGATACCTCAAACTCTTATCATGCACATTAAGTTCTTTATTAGCAGAGGTATTTTAAATGAACTGTTTTTCAAGTCCGTTAGGTACATTAAAACAGCCTTAACAAATGAATTACCTTGATACTTAAAATGACCCCGCAACAGTCAAGAACGTAACAACTAGCTTGGCACAGAATGTTACCAATGCATCACTTACATTCACAACGAATCGACAGCTAAAGTTTAAATTGAATGTGTTATAGGCCTATGTAATTGTAGCCAAACTGACTGACCATACATAGAATATTAAAAATATGTCTTGCTTTATGGATTTCAATCAACATGACTGAATTCTAAACCAAAACAAACTTGCTAGCAAGCTGTGGAGAGTGAGGTTTCTTTTACCGCTGTCCTGAAGAAGTGAAGGCACGGAAAACTTTGAGGAAGCAGATCTTCCTCTGCCTAAGATCGATTTTTTTTCTAATCTTCCAAAGGCATTGGACTAGTCAAGAGTTGAAAGGCATCGACCAACAGATTTATTAAGTTAGTAGCAACTCAAGTAAAGTATATAGCACGTATTTTAAATAACAAATTGTAGACTGATTGCTTATTCCACTTAAGGTCACGTCCGGAAAGGGGTTTACTCAAAATGAATCAAAGTTTGACCATCAAAAATTATGGGAACAGGCAGGCAATTTAACTTGAAGACTAGGTGCGCCGTAAAATCGAAACCTTTTCAGCAATTTGTGCTACAGTAGCTCTTCTGTAAGATTGGACCTGATGGGCTAGCCTTCGTTCCTCACACACATCAATGAGCCCTTGAGCGCCCATGACCCTGTTGCCGGTTCACCGATTGTCTTTCCTTGCACCACTTTCAATAGAGCCAGACCGATATATCGGTGGGTCTATTGTATCGGCCGATATGAGCCTAATGCAGATATATCGTATCGGCATTTATGTCCACCGAAATGCACCGATATATTGTCCATACTTTGTCCATGTGGGGGCGCATAGTTGTTCACGTGTTGCTCACATCTAACTAGCCTTAAGCCTGGTTAATACTTCTGTGAAGAAGCACGTATGTCTCTGCATAGCTTCGTAGGGAAAGGGTTTTTTGGGAAAGTGTAGCTCACCGAGACCTGCTGACGTGTTGACGGGGAGTCCTCCTAAATCCTAACCTAACAGCACGTCGCGCGAAGCATCTTCTCAGTGCATCAAACAATCGCTCATTGGTTGAGCCGAGTAGGAAGCAAGTAGATATTCAGCAACATGTTGGCTGTATCCAAAACAAATGAAAATGCAGATAGGCTGATTTTCAATAGCCTTCAAATCGTATTAGTGGTTTTCTATGCACTTAGCTTATACAAAGTATAGCCTATTATATTGGCTATACAGTGCATCCGGAAAGTATTCATACCCCTTCACCTTTTCCACATTTTATAATGTTACAGCGAAATTCCAAAATGGATTGAATAAAAAAAAATTCTCAACATTCTACATACAATACCGCATAATGACAAAGTGAGAAAAGTTAAGAAATTTTTGCAAATGTATTAAAAATAAAAAATTTAAATATCACATGTACAGTGCATCCGGAAAGTATTCATACCCCTTCACTTTTTCCACATTTTATTATGTTACAGCCTAATTCCAAAATGGATTCAATAAAAATGTTTTCTCAACATTCTACATACAATACCGCATAACGACAAAGTGATAAAGGTTTTTAGAATTATTTGCAAATGTATTAAAAATAAAAAAAATAAAAATATCACATGTACATAAGTATTCACACCCTTTGCTGTGACACTCAAAATTGAGCTCAAGCGCATCCCGTTTCCACTGATCATCCTTATGTTTCTACAACTTGATTGGAGTCCACCTGTGGTAAATTCAATTGATTGGACATGATTTGGGAAGGCACACACCTGTTTATATAAGGTCCCACAGTTGACAGTGCATGTCAGAGCACAAACCAAGTTATGAAGTCCAAAGAATTGTCTGTAGACCTCCGAGACTGGATTGTATCGAGGCACAGATTTGGGGGAGGGTACAAAAAATGTCTGCAGCATTGAAGGTCCCAACGAGCACAGTGGTCTCCATCATTCGCAAATGGAAGACGTTTGGAACCACCAGGACTCTTCCTAGAGCTGGCCGCCCGGCTAAACTGAGAAATTGGGGGAGAAGGGCCTTGGTCAGGGAGGTGACCAAGAACCCGATGGTCACTCTGACAGAGCTCCAGTGTTCCTCTGTGGAGATGGGAGAACCTTCCAGAAGGACAACCATCTCTGCAGCACTCCACAAATCAGGCCTTTATGGTAGAGTGGCCAGATGGAAGCCACTCCTCAGTAAAAGGCACATGACAGCCCGCATGGAGTTTGCCAAAAGGCACCTAAAGGACTCTCAGACCATGAGAAACAAAATTCTCTGGTCTGATGAAACCAAGATTGAACTCTTTGGCCTGAATGCCAAGCGTCATGTCTGGAGGAAACCAGGCACTGCTCATCACCTGGCCAATACCATCCCTACAGTGAAGCATGGTGGTGGCAGCATCATGCTGTGGGGGTGTTTTTCAGCGGCAGGAACTGGGAGACTAGTCAGGATTAAGGGAAAGATGAATGCAGCAATGTACAGAGCGATCCTTGATGAAAACCTGCTCCAGAGCGCTCTGGACCTCAGACTGGGGCGAAGGTTCACCTTCCAACAGGACAACGACCCTAAGCACACAGCCAAGATAACAAAGGAGTGGCTTCGGGACAAGTCTGTGAATGTCCTTGAGTGGCCCAGCCAGAGCCCAGACTTGAACCCGATTGAACATCTTTAGAGAGGTCTGAAATGGCTGTGCACCGACGCTCCCCATCCAACCTGATGGAGCTTGAGACGATCTGCAAAGAAGAATGGGAGAAACTGCCCCAAAATAGGTGTGCCAAGCTTGTAGCATCATACTCAAGAAGACTTGAGGCTGTAATTGCTACCAAAGGTGCTTCAAAAAAGTATTGAGTAAAGGGTGTGAATACTTATGTACATGTGATATTTTATTTTTAATACATTTGCAAAAAATTCAAAAAAACTTTTTTCACTTCGTCATTATGCCTTATTGTGTGTAGAATGTTGAGAATTTTTTTTTATTCAATTCATTTTGGAATTAGGCTGTAACATAATAAAATGTGGAAAAAATGAAGGGGTATGAATACTTTCCGGATGCACTGTATGTTACAACTGTTTTCTATAATGTTTGATAAACTGTATGTGCATGCATTGTACAGCACTTTGGTCAGCTCTGCTTGTTTTAAACGTGCTCTATAAATTAACTTGATTTGATATAAGAAAATATGAAAAGCAGTGTTTATATGTTGGTGGGACATGAATGATAGTTTCCGTGTCTGTCTTACGGTTTTCTGAACATTCTGGATTACTGAATGCGACATTGCCAACTAGTGGGCCTGTTAAACTTACGTTGAAGTATGTAGGCAAACTGCTGTGCGAACGTAAGCGTCAATTGAACGTTTACGTTCGCTAATGCGCTCACGCAGAAGTATAATCCAGGCTTCACTCATGTAAATTCTAGCAATTGAAGTGGTAGTGATTGAGTATGGCTTTCAGAGTCAAGGTTCCAAAATAAAAAAAATATTTTCATGTGCCTTAAATCTTTTAATACGTACGTTTAACAAGCATTAGTTTTGAGATCGTTCTTTGCAATATAAAGCACAATCCAAATAAATTGTATTATGATTAGTATTACATCAAAGAGCTTGCTGGGATTTATGCAAATGTATTACTTCAATGGCCTATCAGAACAGCAGTAACGATGACTATTACTTCAAGCATAAAGAGTCAGGTGACGCCTCCACGACTAGCCAGCTACACAGATTGTCAGTACAGCAACATAGCAGATTGAAACATTTAGAATGAAAGATAAGCATAAAAGCATCTTTTTGCAGCTCAACCGGCGACGGTGCAGTACTAAGTGATTGTCTGTTGAGTGTTCACACTACGTTGCTACGTAGTTGATGAGATGTAATGCTAGAAAGTAAATAAACAAAGATCTTTTCCGATCTTTTACTCTCAGTGACAACAACCTTATCATACTCGTTTAGTTTGCTACATTACCTAGCTAACCACGTAGCTAGGTGCTTGTCAGCTGAGTGGACACATATAATTACTTTTACGGACATCTAGTTAAACATAAAATGTACGTGATGATAGGTTTTCATTGTCCTGTACAAAGTCTGTGTAAAAAATTTATTTTGGTTGTTGTGGCTGATAATATACCCACTATGAAATACAATAAGTATTTTCAAAACACTTCCATATGCTTTAGCTTAGGCCCATACCTATAATAATATAACAGCCATGCCTGCAGTAGTGAGAACTCCTGATAGTTCATATGACGTAGGGAGGGGATAACAAAAATCCCAAAATAACTATTTATACTTAATTCACTACTGTTCAGTTCACTGATAAGATTAATTTTGTATAATAAAAGTTCATTGTAAAACGGTAAAAAAATCCTGCCTCCATTACATATCTTTGTCACTTGTTGATATATGTTTTAAACCCCCAATATCGGTATCGGCCACAAAATTCCACTATTGGTCAGGCTCTAGTACTAACCACTGCATAAAGGGAACTCCCCACAAGACCTGCCATTTTGTAGGTGTTCTGACCCAGTCGTCTAGCAATCACAACTTGGCCCTTGTCAAAGTTCCTTCGATCTTTGCGCTTGCCCATTTTTCCTGCTTCCAACACATCAATTTCAAAAACTGACTGTTCACTTGCTCCCCAATATATCCCACCCGTTGACAGGTGCCATTGTAACAAGATGATCAACTTTATTTACTTTGCCTGTCAGTGGTTTAAATGTTGTGGCTGATCAGTGTGGGCTTCCGTGATTCCCCTTAGGGCTGCCTTTATTAGTCGACATAATTGATGACGTCGACCCTGAAAATGCATCAATATTAATATTTCAAACCGATGCATCTTTTTTATTTTCAGAATGGACCTTTGATTTCTAAAACACATTATAACAAATGTGTTTCTACACAACGTAATTTCTGCGTTTATGACATCAGTCATTTTTGGCTCCAGTCATTGGTCAGCTCCAGTCAATCTTACAGTTTTACTAAGTCTTGGTGGCTGTAGCAGTAGGTCTGACTCGGTCAGCTATTTGGGATGATGGATCACCAGAAAAGAAACGTGTAACTGCTAAAACACACATTAAGTGTTTGAGAAAATGTTTAGGCTAGAATCTGGGCTTATTCTATGTTGATTAAAGGTTTCAGTATTTGTTTGTGCGCAATGGGCTGGGACATGTATCTTATCCAATTATTTTTGTTTCCATTATTTTAAGTACATTTCTTATTCTTTGTGTAGGGAATGTCATAAATTAAATAGATAATGTTTGGTTTGAAAAATTGCAATCAATATAATTAAAACTGTGGATTTTACTGTCTTCATTTTTACATTATGATGTTTCATTTCACCCTCTTGCTCTTTTATTATTATTTTTTTTTTAATAACAGTTTAGATTAATCTGTTAAATCGATAGATTAATCGAAAGAGAAATAGTTAATGGCAGCCCTAGTTCCCCTTAAGGTATATATTTTCATGCTTTTATGAACTTGTCCAATTCTATGCAGTCTTCTTATTACCAGACTAAGGAAAGATCAGTTAATTTATCTAGTGGAAGTGTGTCTATTATACTGAAACGCCAATGGTATGCTGAGACAGCAGTGAGAATACGTATGCTAGCTAAAAGGGGTAAATCTGCAGCAGGGACTTAGAGCAGCATTGTTGTGCTCTCTTAAAGCTGCCTCTCCTTCATTCTGATCCGTACCTGCTTATGCATTCTAATGAGCAAGCCAAAGTCCTAAGGTGCACAGCCCAATGAATAACCTTCTCGCTGAGAGGCCATTAGCATACCTGATAAGCCTAGATGTTCAGCTTAGCACTATTTAGCACTTTAAGATCCTACTTTCCATCATTAAATCAACATGTTATTGTATACAAGTTATATATGGATAAGCATAACTCAGGGGGTGTACTGTACAGCGTACTATGTAAACTTTAAAATACAGAGATTGTTTCACATTTGCAAATAGCACATACACCTAATGTACTGTACTAACAAATCTTAAAATTGACCTTGTCAGAAATTGTCAGGACGTTATGGATTCGCTGTGAAGTGCAGTAGCAATAACATTAATGTTGTGTTACTGGGGTTTTAGCACAGTCCTGGTAATCGTCGACTCATCTGTGAAACCTGTGTGTCTGTGTGTGTGTGCGTGCATGTTTATGTGAAATGAAAGAGAAAGAGTGAAGTGGTAAAGAAAGCGAGACAGGAGAGTGCCAAAGAGCTATATATATTTATATATATATATATAAAAAATACACAGATTCTTCTAAAATATGCTTTGTGGTAATCGAAAGAGATGCTTTCACCCATCTCCTGCATCAATTTCCCCCAGACCTAAAATCAACGTAGGATACATCCCAGGTACAATTCATTCTGTATCAAATCGGAATATCTTAATTTAGACATACTCATATCTGTTAGGTCCTTGCCTCAAAAAACGATGTGTTATTTTGATCGAATATTAACTAATAATAACTTATTAACTTAAGTTATTCAGCCCAAATGTCGTTATTGGCCAATGGAGATTATTGAGAATATATTTCAGACGAAACTAAAATAACGGACTCGAAAATGGATGAACTTGTAAACAGGTTCCAAAACAACTTTATCATACCTCTCGTCCAGTGAGAACATGGCGTGCCAGTTTGACCTTCGCAAAGTTGCCCTTGCCAATGGTCTTGAGAAGGCGGTAGTTTCCCACGTGGGGCTGCTGCTCCTCGGTGCAGGTGAAGGAGTTGCGGCATCGCGGCAGGCTCTGGCGGCTGGCTGACTTGGTAGGAGGGGCAGTGGGCTCCGTGAAGCCATCCACTGAGGAGTGCTGGAAGACAAGCCACATGTCTAGATCAGTAACAATGTTTCAGACTGTTTGGTGTTAGCACACCTGGGGTGGTATGTGGACATACACCTAAATAATCCCTTAATAATGCATTCATGATTATTTGTTATGCATGATCAATGTTATTTAAATGGAGCTAAATTGTATAAATTGATTAGCTAATTGATGACAATTTTTATCCAAACAATACTCTACACACACTTTTTGCACGTAATCTTGATGACAAGGGGCAAGGTATAGTGAGTTAGTTTTAAATGGCGCGACATTCACCCTTAAGGTGGGACTCTTGTCTGTTCTGATCTGACCCGTCTTGACAACAACCTCTGCTAGCATCACTCCGGGATAACCGTCCCATGGTCCTCTTTTGCTTTTTACACAACACCTTTTCTGAGACCAATCTCTTGGTCCAGTTAGCCTGGCACCGTTATTGGTGTTTCACCCTGGAAATACATACCCCAACAGGAGAGAGTGGGGTAGTCTGTTGCAAGTAAATTTCCCATTTGCTTCTTTTCATAAACTTTGCTTAGATCTATCACATGGCTGTTTCATGCTCATAACACACACAAACACATGGACATACACAGGAGAAGCCACCGGCACTATATGTGCCCACACAAAAATACCAAAACAAAAAAAAACACAATCTGGTCTGGCATCAAGTCCACTTAATGGATGACACGTCAGTGATTGTCTAGACCGGCAGGTGATTTAATTTATTAATACGTAAATTTGTTACCTTTATACTTACACACGCACCAAAAACACAAACACACATACATATTCAGCTGCAGTGTAGAATACACACAACTCACAAAAAGCTATTGTCAGACACACACATACACAGAACACACACCTGAGGCCTACACCACGAAGCAAGTTCAACATGCCCAGGATATTATTTCGTTATCTGGCCTCACAAACCCTAACAATCGCTATCACACATTAGTGATACCACAAAGGTGGATATCAACTCGGTAAATCAATCCAGGTTCACCCAATCGAGCTATGAGCACGTTCAAATAAAAGTGACGTTTTTTTTAACTATAACGTTAGACAAGTAGGAAGAATTTAGATATACAATCCAGGCGTTGCAAAAAAAATTTCAACCGTACGAATGCGTGAATTATTAGGTTTATCGCTGCTTCCAACATTTAGGCACATGCAAGTCAATCAGACAATAATAAACAATAGTGTATTCTTTTGGTGTGAAAGAAAATGTTTGCCTTATACTTTCAGCTGCAACCCTTGCAGTGTTAATAATAATTATAATACATTTAATTTGTACAGCGCTTTACATTGTAAAAACAATCTATTTGCGAACCATGCGTGCAAGAGAGAAACAATGAATAGCTAAGTTGACATTATTAAAGTGTTAAATGTATTAAAAAAAATGTCTCATCTCTACATTGCACAAGGCAACATTATGGTATTTGTACTACTTTATTTAATAATCGTGGGCCTATTGCTCTTTTATATATATATTAGACATTTTCTATTTTATTTGATCTAATTTCATTCTTTACTCTTATTTTGGACATATACGCAGTTCGCGCATTTACATTTCATTGTAGTAATACTGACATATGAATAAAACCAAACTTTGAACTTTAAACCGGGATCCACGGGATCTTCTAGGATTGGTGATGCCATTTTCCAAGATAATTGATTGGTCAGTAGGCGGTGCTTGTTGCTGTCTCTTCCATCGGAAAAGATACGTCATAATTTGCTTTTACACGTTTTGATCTGATATCCGGTACATAACCTGCTCTGGATCAGGTTTGGTGTGCACCGTAAGTTACCATGGCGATTTACCCCGGTAAAAAGCGACCCACTGTCACGGTACAGATAACCCCGGGTTAAACCTGAAGTTCCCTCCCTAACTCAAAATCCTGCTTCATGGTGTAGGCCTCTGACAAACAGACCACAATAACTTGCCCACAACACAACTCATGTATATAAAAAAAAAAGAAGTGACCAGCTCTTGCTTCATCTTTCCATGTAATAAGCTGTTATGTAACGCTGTTTGCCCTGGGGCTCTTTGCTAGTGGAGTGCAGGGAGCTGGTTAGCAAGGGTGTCTACTGTCATGCAAGTGCACTGAGAACTATAGACTAGCCAGAATCAACAGAAAGAGACTGAGCTTAAAAAAGGACAAGGGTGAGATCAAGTAGCATGCATTTGTAGCTAAGACACTACTCTTGCTGATCTGGGACTAGGGATACACCAATGTGTCGGCCGTACATCGGTATCAACCTTGTTGACTGCCACCGGACTATCTGCAAATAAGATGGCATTCACCGATGGCAGTGGTCGATGTTTTTATCGCATCAATTTGCATTGTCTAAATGTGGTTGGTAGGGCAACGATTGCCGGGCACGTTTGTTTTCAAATAAGAGGGAAAGAAAATGTCAGTCGTGTGGGAATATTTCAGAGTGGGCTTTGAAATATTAAAGGTTGTTTCAAAGTATATTTGTATGATTGAATTTGTACTCATTCAAAGATAGTGTGATGAAGGCTGAAAGACTTTAAAACAGTTCAGTTATTTTTTTAGTATGAAGATTTATTTGTTTCCCTAGCACAAAAGGGGGAATAAATAACCAAAACAAAATAGGCCTACAAACATTGGCATCGGCTATCGGCCAAATTGTTATTTTAAACATCAGTATCGGCCCAGAATTTCACGATTGGTGCATCCCTATCTGGGACCATTGAGGATGGAACAGTGTTTTCCATCAAACTGACAACAGCAGCAGCTAGAGGATAGTTTGTGTAATGACATAAGGTAGGCTATAAGTAGGTAGGTCTGACTCAGGTGAAATTATGATTCAGCGGATCATACCTGTCTATATTTAGTGCACAATGACAGAATAAACATGAAAAGGTCCAAAAACGATTTAGGTCTAATTGGGGAATTCATAAAAAGAAGAAAATTTTGCTCAAACTGATATTGAAAGGCAATAATTAAGTGATCCAAAAGTCTTTGTCAAAAAATCAGTTGGTTGACGCAGCATTTTTGTATACTGTATGTTATTGGTCTGTTCTTTGTCATCTCAAACTTTGACATGTCAAAGTACATAGCTAACCAAAATTCATCTCATTTATCATAATCTAGGTAAAGAATGGTGACTGTGTGTGAGATGTGTGTAATATAATTGTGGGAGACAGAAGAGAGTTTACGTAGACATTCCATCACACACACACACACACACACGAAAAAAAGTGTGTAAAAATAGTCATAATAAATAATCAATCCTGCGAACATGTTTCCACTACAGGAGTACTTTATTAACATTTAATAAGAGTATGATTGTGCATAAAAAAAAGAGTTAGCCTTGCCCATAGAGGATCCACTTTTGGAATACATTGTCATGCTCTCAACTACGGTATTCTATTGTAAAAGTAGGCCGGTATCCTCTACCCATCTCACAAATATTGACAATTTAGTCTGACTGACATCCCCACTGTCACTGGAACAGAGCAACATAGCGTTTTCACTAACTGAACAATGTTTGTTAGCGTCGAAAGAACCGCTTTGCTCTGCTCCAAAGGCCTACACACAAGTGTTGGCCTAGATACCATCAGCTGGCGCATTGCAACATCATAGCGAACTGAATCTAGCGGAGTGAAATCGGACATGGACATGCAGGTTGTAGTTTCTAAGCTGCCCTACCTTGAGCCTATAAACCTAATGAGCTAGTGGAGTTGCCGACTCTGCTTCTGCAACATCGGTCATCTTTCATCCATATAGTGAGTGAACAGCGAACAATGTAAAAATTGCCCACTCTGTACAACAGTCCAGACATACTTTTATGTTGCAAAGATAATCACTACTTACATTCTCTGTATCACGTTCATTCACTGTTGGCAATGGCGTTCTGGTCGACATCTTGTGCTATATAGGCCGCTCAGCGACGCAGCAAGCTGGGCAAAGCAGTGACGGTGCGATCCGATGGTGTAGCCTACTAGCTACCTGTATACATCACTGAAGCGTAGTCACCCTCACTGCGACCATGAAAGCGTGCCTTTTACCTTACAGCTGCATAGCGCTCAAAGGACACTGCATGAAACAATGCTTTTGAATTGCGATATTTAAGATACTTCAGATTTTGTCAGCCAGTGCTGAAGAAAGCTGCCAAGTGAATTCGAGATGGTTAGGCCGGAGACGTGTTGGGAGGGAGTTCAGAGACGGACTACCACAGAGATAGATGCGGACTACAGTATCGCTGCGCAGCGCGTTGCAGCGCATCTTCAACAACCCCTCTACACGGGAGCGAGAAAGCATAGGAAATAAACGGGTTTCCTATCCTGGAGTTACAGCGTATTACATTCGAGCTACATTTATGTTGTCCTGAAGGAACTTGTATAATTACACTAGACTATCGGTCTATAGCCTATAGATCTATATCTGCTTAAATATATATATTTTTTGTTTAATGTATAAATGCATATGCATTGTCTACGTTAGACACCTATTTTCTTTCAGATACAACATTTGAAGATTTTTTTGTATTTTGAGATGAATCTTCTTTATAGCTATAGAAATTATACGCACTTCAGTAGCCTAGTTCTACTGAAGGTAGACGCGGCCTTGTTTGCCCCATAGATATCGATCGTTTGTATTGCCACTTGAGGCATATCACTCGAGATTGAAGAGGGTTTGTCATCTATTGGACTTTCATGGTATTTTAATGGTATATTTACTAATGTTTGGTCCGTTTTTATCGAACCATGTCCATGGTGCGTTTACTCCATTCTGTATGTTTAGTTGGGTGTGCCGTGTGAACATGCATTCGAACTATTTTGTGTCTCTCGAATTGTATGAAGTAGCCTAAATTTTCAAAACGTAATCTTGACAAGTGCTCAAACTGTAGGCCTACCATTTGCTCAAATGTTCTACTGGTAAAAACAACAAAGCATAAAGGGCAGAGATGCTCGAGTACATAAAGCCAGTTTACCAAATAAGCCAGGCTTCTTAGTTTGACTTATGTTCAGTTGATTCGGTTCCATAAATCGACTTCAAAATAGCTCAGGCTCAGTAACTATGGCAACTTATGCTTGGAAACTAATCAGGGGAGAATTCCATAAAGCTAGAGAAGTGAAAATCCTGGCTTATTTAGATAAGTCTCGCTAATTTTATACGTTATACGAATCCCCGCTCAGTTACGGTTAAGGTTAAGGTTATTTATACCACTGAACTAGCCTGCTCTATAGTAGGCAAACTGTCAAGCTTAGTTTAGCTGTGTTACAATATCCAACAGGCGGAAACAAAATCCAAAAAGATAGTTCCGTCAAGTATCTTTTCTCAGTCGCTTCACTTTTGTCACTTACCTTATGTCCGTACATGTTTGGAAACATAACGTAGGTTCAGACCTTTTTCTCACAATGTGACCAAAAAAATTACGCTCAAATAACAAATCAATGTTCGCCTTGGCATTCCTTTTTCTAATTGTAATTGCATTATTTGTGACAGAAATCTATCTAAAACACAATGTTACATTGAAAATTACATTTATTTGTCACCATATTTAGAATTAGAAAATGCATTTCCCTGAGCAAATGCGATGTGATTGCGTTTCCACCATCAGCGACCAGGCAGTGCGGGTGGCCAGCCCCCTAAAATAACTGCTGCAGCACTACTACGTCCTCGTGTGTTGGTGGACAGCGCTGAATTGAACACAAGTGTAAACGCCCACTTGGGGCCAATTGCAACATCTGACTTCTTCTATTCATATAAAATGTGTGAACTATATGTCATATGTAGTCATCTTTAAATTGTATGGGTAATTAGAAGACAGATTTAAGTTTAATATGTTTGGCTGGTCTATGTCAATTAGTCTCAGAGTAACAGAGAAATGCAAAAAGTGTTGCAACCGTCCCCAGACTCCCCTATGTCCTCGTGTTAGCTCATGGCATTATTACCATGTCAACCTAAACATTGATAAGAAACTATGAGTTACCCAACTGCACGGAAATTTCAATATAAAAAGCTACATTATTATCAACTTATTTATTCATGTCAATAATAGTGTTCCTGTGAAAGTGACGCCCCTGCAGCTAATGTTTACGAAGCACTGCTGCTAGCTGCTGTAAACTTAACTATACTGTATATAGGGAAGACCAGACCACCCCATACAAAGGGGGGATTATCGTAAAAAATATATCTTTGGATTTTTCTCAAATGCACGTAACACGTTTTCAAACATCATCAGCTTCATTTTGAGACCCGCGAAATCGAGTTGCCCAGAACTTTGACCTCTCTACGCCTTTTACAATGACTTATCATTTTTGACGTTGGGAAAATCCCATAGGTTCCATTAATAATAACAATAATAATAATAACTTTGTTTATATAGCGCCTTTCAAAACAGGGTTACAAGGTGCTTTACAATAAAAGTAACAGTAAAAAAATTTATATAATGAAAACACTAAAATCACACAGTAAAATCAGGTAACTTAACTAAAATAACATAAAATTGACAAAAAACCACATTTTGTTGGCCGATAAGAGAAGGCTTTAAGATAAAAGTGAGTATTAAGAAGTGATTTAAAAGAGGAAACTGAGGTGGCCTGCCGGAGATCATTAGGCAGGGAGTTCTAAAGCTTAGGGGCTCGAACAGCAAAAGCTTAGTTACCCTTGCGGCAGAATTTGGATTTTGGAACTGTTAAAAGGGTCCTGCTGGAGGATCTCATGCAGCGATAAAAGCAGATTGAAGACATAGGCAGGCGCCAAACCATTCAAGGCTTTGAGCACTAGCAGTGAAATCTTAAAATCAATTCTAAAACTCACAGGTAACCAATGAAGGGCTGCAAGGATAGGTGTAATGTGGTCTTTCCTTCTAGTAGCATACGCGTTTCAAACCTGGCAGCAGCATTTTGAACTAGGGGTTATGTATATAAACCAGGTTCTAATAAGGAGAGGAGTGAGACTCCGCTCTATGGGAAACGCTCTTAGAGCGCACATTATCCACTGAACACTTATACCATAGCGTCTTGTAATAAACAAGGCTTGTGAGACTTTTTGGGTCACGCGCACCCACGTCAGCTACTCTATAAATACAGTAGGAGACCCATCTCACTCCAGATTTGAATCCAGTCATCATTCAGCCATGGGGCAGACTTTGGAGTGGAGTGAGACTCCTTATTAGAACCTGGGTTATATACATAACCCCTAGTTCTATTACAGTTGATTTGTTCGACTCCTCTATGGGAGACATTGCACCACAACGCCCCATAGGTCGTGAACATCGAACAACCCCTGATGACTGGAGGACCATCCTTCACTCCTGACCGCCCACACCAAGCACCACCTGCGCCAGAGAGGGCGCCGTCACACCCAATAATTACCAAGAGACAAAGGTGTGAGGCATAGCTCAGCTAGCCGCAGCACAGATGTCCGAGACGGACACACCCTTGGAAAGCACCCACGAGGAAGCAATTCCGCGAGTGGAATGTGTGCGTATGGCCATGGGCGATGCGCGTCCCATAGCGCCATAGGCTAACTGAATAGCCTGCACTAACCACTTAGCCAGTCTGATTTTGGACAGCACCTTCCCATGGAAGGGTGAGCAAAACAGACAAACTACTGATCCGTGGAACGGAATCCCCTTGTCCTATCCATGTAACAGCGCAGAGCGCGTACAGGGCACAGACACTCCAGGGAGCGCAGATCCGTATCGGGACGGAGCCGGAGCACCTCACTAGAGTTACAGGTGTAAGTCATGCTCAGGACCTTCGGCAATAACGCTGAGTTTGGCTTTAAGGTCACCTTGGCATCTCCGGGGGCAAACTGAGTACACAAAGGATGAACGGAGAGGGCCTGTAAATCACTGACACGCTTGGAGGTGGCCAAGGCCAACAACAAAGCCGTCTTGAGTGACAACACCTTTATACTGCAAGTCTCCATGGGCTCGAACGGAGCCCGAGACAGCCCGTCCAGAACCAACACGAGCTCCCAGGAGGGAGTGAGAGGTTTAGACACCGGGCGCAGCATGCGTGCACCTCTCATGAAGCAAGACATGAGCGAATGAGTACCAACAGTCTTTCCATTAAAGCCGACATAGCAAGCCATCAAGGCTGCCAGGTGAACCTTCGACCGTGGAAAAGGCTCTGCCGAATAATAGGATATTCCCCAGGTTGCATTGGAACAACACCAAATTCTGCTCCTCGCATCAGGACTCGCACACGCATCATCTCAGGTCACACAGAGACCTAGTGGACGCTGCTCCAGCGCTCTGAATAGTGGCGACCACCCTGGGGTGTACCCCGTCAGTGGTCAACCTCAGCCTTTCAGGGGTTCTCGCCGTTTGCCTGGGACAGTAATTCCGGGCTCAACGGGAGCAGCCAAGGCTCCCCCACCACCAAGCTGTATATATCCGCCGCCCATGGTTTGGGTCAACCATCGAGGGGCTAATAATATCAGCAACAGACTCTGTGACCTCACACGGGCCAGCACGGGCGGGATCAGAGCTTGAAACGGAAAACGCGTAAAGCAGCCTGTCTGCAGGCCACGCGTTCGTCAGAGCATCTACGCCCAGAAGAGCGCCCGCTTCTCGCAGAGAGAAGTAAAGGCGACACTGGGCACTGGCTGCCGAGGCAAAGAGATCGACGGACACTTCTCCGAAGCGACACTAAATCTCTCGAACCACTTCCGGATGTAGGCGCCACTCTTCGGGCGGGATTTCTCCCCGGGAGTGAAGGTCTGCGCCAGTATTCAGGTGACCGGGGACATGAGTCGCCCTGAGCGACCTCAGGTTCACTGCACACCACAGCAATAGCTGCCTGGCCAACTTGTGAAGTGTCCAGGAGCGGGTTCCGCCCTGTCGATTCACAAAAGCCACCACAGTCGTGTTGTCTGTTCTGACCAACACATCCTGGTTGCCCAGCATCGGGAGAAACCATTTCAGCACCAGGAAGACCGTGAGCAGTTCCAGGTGATTGATGTGGAGACAGCGGCTGTGTCTCAATTCAGGGGTCGCATCCTTCAAAGGACGCGTTCTACTAAGGCGTGGCCTACGTAGACCGCGAAGGCCTTAACCGAATGTTGTTAAATGACATGAAATGAGACGGTCAGGTCTACGAACGATTTCCTGTTTACGTAATCAGCTGTTCCCACCCTTACCCTTGTGTCACGAAGTGCCGCTCCTGTCGCCTAGCAACCTTGTCAGCTGGAAGTGACAGTTGGGACAACGTCAACGATAAAGTACGATAACATGGAGCCAGACGTTTTAATTTTGTTTTTTTGTTTTTACCTTATTGTTTTAGAAGAGATGGAGATGCTTCACCGCCGGCGCCGGCGTGTGATGTATCTCAGGTTGAGAGAGGGCCATGGCCAGGTAAACAGTGGTGGGAAGTAATTAAGTGCGCTTACTCATGTAGCTCTAGGCCTACTGCTTCAGTTGAATATGTCAATTTTTTGCTACTTTATACTCTACTACATTTTGGAGGCAAATATTATAAACATTGCTGTGAACTTTTAACTGACGGCAATGACATTAGCTAATTAACAACAGCACACTTATCTATTTGACTTTTTCTTCTCATTCTTTCCCCAAACCAGCCCAGACCCCTATACTGTAGGGTTAACTTAAATGTTCCTGTGCTGGACAGGTTTTTTAACCAGCAGGACACGCGGCCTGATTTTCGGCTGAGCAGGGAGGCCTTGACAGTGCTGCTGGGCCTGCTTAACCAGGGACGGAGACACGGATGGGGTGCCACAATCGAGACCCTAGTATTTCTGTTCTGGCTGGCAAGTGGGGCATCATACAGGGTGGTCTCCAGAATGTTTGGGATGCCTCGTTCAACTGTCCACCGGATCGTCCACAGAGTCACGGAGGAGGTGGTGGCGATCCGCCACACTGTGATCCATCTACCCAAGACCCCAGAAGAGCTGGAGGCAGTCTCCCGTGGGTTTGCAGGGCTGGCAAGACACCAAGCTTTCAGGAAAGCAGCTGGAGCAATCGACGGCTGCCATGTCCGCATCAAGCCACCGAGCGGCCCTGATGGTCAGTGCTACAGGAACAGGAAACTGTTCCCTTCCATCATCCTGCAGGCTGTTTGTGACCATCAGGGTCGCTTCATCGACACCTACGTGGGCTGGCCTGGGTCAGTCCATGACTCCAGAGTGCTCCGCCACAGCCCACTATACAGGAGCTCACTCTACCCTCCTCCAGGGAACTTTATCCTGGCAGACGGAGGGTACCCATGCCTCCAACACCCACTCCCCCTCATCACTCCCTTCAAGAGGCCAGTGCAAGGTGTGGGAGCCCAGCGCTTCAATGGCCATCATTCCAGGGCACGCTCCATTATAGAGCTTGCTTTTGGAATGATGAAAACCAGGTTCCGGGCGATCTTCCTTCAAGCGCTGGAGGTGCACCACACCTTTGTACCTCATGTAAGTAATTACTAAACAAGACTTTTTTTAAGAACACTAGAGTAAATTAAACAGGATGAATTGTTTTTCCATGAACTATAATTTTTTTTTATTTACAATTTTACTATTTCAGGTCATAACAGCATGTGCCATCCTCCACAACATCTGCCTTGGGGCTGGTGACATCTTGGCCCCAGAGGATGAGCCTGAGGAGGATGTGGCAGAGGATGAGGGGGAGAATGGTTTGGAGGCAGTCAATGGTGCTCCCTGGCGTGACCAACTGTCTGCTGAGGTTTCTGCCCTGGAGGAGGTCCCCAATGACCATCTATTTTTAACATCTGACATGGCAGCCGTCGATTGACGCAGCCCTGCAAACCCGGGTGGACAGTCGACAAAAGCACTCTGGCGACCACCCCAAAAGACACCATTTTCTTTGTGGCACCCCATCCAGTCCAGCAGCAACTACAACTCCCTGTTCAGCTGAACAAACATGTATATATTTATTTAGACCCTTTTGAAATTAGTTGTAATTAGTTGTAAAGACAATAACAATTTTAATTAATTCAATAAATATTTATTTTTCAATTAATCTCTCCAGTAGAGTGAACAGCCTGTCCATCCTCTCTTTATTGTCTTTCCCTCTCCTCTCCTCTGCCTCTCTCTGCAACCTCATATCTTCCTTCATGAGCTCAAGGAGCTCATCCTTTCCCTCTTTCTTTCTCTTTCTCAGCTGGCTTTCTTCCTCCTGCTGCTCCTCCTCCTCTTCCTCCTGGTCACCCACTGCTGTACTTGGCCCTGGTGTGTCCTCAGGGATGGAGGCAATTAGGACAGGTGGGGTGGTGGAATGCCTCTGTCCCAACACCTCATCCATGAGGACAAACCACGGCCAAGTTGCGGCAGTGGGTTTCCCACTCACACCCTCTCCTGACCCTGGACACTTGCAATCCTAAGGCAGAGGAGGTCAATCATGGCAGTTAAAAACAACCGCAGCAAAATACATTTCAGCAAAAAGTGTGTTTATTAACTTGCAAGAACAAATACAATTTCAAAATCACATGCACATACTTTGTTTTGTTTTTTTTAATTGTCCCATTTTTTTTTTGCCTGCAAGGGAGTCACCTTCCCCAGCAGGTCCATTTTCTCCAGAATTGTCCTAATCACAGAGAAAACAAGAGAAAAGGTAACCACTTATAAATCATGTTAACAGAGGGATGCAAACTTGGGAAGATTGGAAACGGTGACACAGCAGGAGCCTGGACTGAAAAAAAATCCACCTGAAATCCTTTACTTTGATGTCCTATTTTGTCTTAAAAAAAGAAAAGAAAAAAGAATAGAAAAAAGGTGACAGTCACAGCTTGCATCCCTGTGGCAGCACTACAAAAAAAAAAACTCAAAGACAAAGGGTATTCAAAATCAAAATGAGGCCGGGTTAATTTAACTGTAACCTTACGTGCAATATAGATAGTCAAATGGAGATATTAAAAATTAGCTATTGTCAATAGTATTAATGCCTTACTTCCAAGCTATGCTGGCCGAATGTTTAGCCCCGGTGAAGAGGTAGTCCTTTTGGCCCCTCAGTTTTATGAACTGTGCGACGTGCTCCTTGCTCCCTACAACAAGAGGAAAACGTTAGAGTAGGTTTTGCTGCACCAAGCAAAAGCAGTTTATGTAGCGTAATAACCAATTTCAGGTGAGGTGTGTAATCAATCCCAACGTTTCTACTGGGCTGAAGTGATATTCAACTGTCTGAAAACCAAGCAGGGTTCACAACAATCTGGCTAGCTAGCAACATTAACGTCACGTAATTAAGCTTATTATTTTAACGAAAATGTGAGGTTTAAAATATCCCTTATCTTTTGCGCATTTGTTTCGTTAGCTATTCAAAACATTTAAGTGAGTTGAAACTTAATATTTACTTACATTTATAAACATAATCGTCCTCGGCTGACATCTGTACGCTTGTGGACGCCATTATCAAAATTACCAGTGGCGCGAAAGGAATCTTGGGATAGGTTAGGCCACGAAGGATCCAGCAGTTGGATCCTCCAAATTTGGGAAAAGAAGGCCGCGTTTCACGGCCGCATTTGAAGGAGCCTTCGAAATGGGACAGCCGTGGCGCGCCCCTTGTGACGCATTCGGTCTTCAAATGCAACCTTCGAAGGATGCGACCCCTGAATTGAGACACAGCCCTTGTTAAGACACGTCCCACACACCGCTCACCGGACGTCCCTCGCAGACGCCCCCCCCATCCTGTGAGGGAGGCATCTGTCGTCCCTACGCGCCTGCGTACTACAGGGCCCAGTAGGGTGCCCGTCAGGAGCAGCGCTCTGTCCCGCCACACTGCCAGCACCATAACGCAGCGGTTGGTGACCTTCAGGGATAAATCCAGCCTCCTTGCGGAGATTAACACTCTGGCCGCCAGCCAGTGCTGGAAAGCCTGCATGTGGAGGAGACCCAGTAGGACTACTGCAGTCATGGAGGTCATGAGCCCCAACAGATGCAGACATGTCCTGACCGAAACCCGTGTGCCCTGCCGAAAACCAGGCAGACACTTGTAAACGGTCTGGGCGCGGTCTTGGGAGAGAAAAGCGCGGTTCGGAACCGAGCGGATGGTTATTCTCAGCACTGGGATGGAACCAGACAGCTCTTTTTGGGGTTTACCACGAAACCAAGGGAGGCTAGACGGGGCAAGAGAACACTCGTGTGCTCCATCGCCTCCTCTCTCAGACCTGCACACAATAACCAATCGTCTAGGCAGTTGTGTGTCCGCATACCTTGCACCTTCAGCAGCGCTAGCGCAGCTTCCGCACACTTGGTAAACGTTCAGGGTGCCAGTGAGAGTCCAAAGGGGAGAACCTGGAACTCGAACACCTGACCTTTGAACGCAAACCTGAGGAACTTCCTGTGTGCGGGGAGGACCGAAATGTGAAAATAAGCATCCTTTAGGTCTATGGTTGTAAACCAATCGCCCTGCCGGATATTGCATAAGAGGCCTCTGATTGTCAGCATTTTGAACTGGAATACAGTCAAGTGGCTGTTTAATTGCCTCAGGTCCAGGATGGGGCATACACCCCCCCACTCCCCACAACCGTTTCGGCACTAGGAAATACCGCGAGTGGAACCCGTTGTGTGCCTCCATCGGTGCCACGTATCTCACAGCCCCTTTCCGTAGGAGAGAGCGTATCTCCTCCGCTAGAATAGGGGCGAGCTCGTCTTACACAGAGGTCTCTATGATCTCCACAAACCGAGGCAGGCTGCTCCGAAACTGGAGTCTGTACCCGCACTCTACGGTCTGTAACACCCATGCGCTCGTGGTGCATGCACACCACTGAGCCGCAGCCCTGGCTAGGGAGCCCACAACCCCGAGGGGAGAGGCGTGACCCAGCCAAGGCTTCATAGGGTTTACTTTTGTGTCTAATATGTTTTTCCTGTACACTCGGCACCCGAAGGCTGCCAGAGTGTGGGGGGAACACAAACACTTTATTAGGTGGGGAACAATAACACTTGGCGCAGCCGGCTGAGGATGGAGTGCCACCCCAGACAGTGTGCTTAGCGGCTGTATGGTGAACCGGACCCTGATTGCCTGTGTAGTCAACGGGGTCCGAGGTTGCACCGACAGGAGGCTGTTCCGCGCATCAGGGCCGCTGCTGCCTCTTCCCTTGAGAAGAGTCACACTGGGATGTGGACGGGGGGTGAGAAGGCTTCACCTTTTTCTCAGGCTGAGATGGGAGCTGTGCAGACAGGGCCTCCCCTGTCGACTTCCGCTGCTCCATTCGAGCCGTCAGCGTCCCCACCGAGGCGCCGAAGAGCCCAGCGGGGTCCAACAGCTCTTCGAGAAAAGCAGCCCTCTCTCTAAGCGGGGTCTTAGCAACATCCAACCAGATGGAGCTTTGCGCCACCACCGTAGCTGCCATTGACCTGCCCGTCTGCGCTGTCACTCCGTTGAGGGAGCCCAGGGAGAGGTCCGTAAGCATGCAGCTGATGTCCCACAGCTCGGAGATGTCATTGTCCGGGGCAGACTCAGCCATCTCCTGCTGGACCACGGCTTGGTACGCCAGGAGAATCGAAACCACGTTCGCACTCCTGGCTGCAAAAGCCGAGGCCTTGTAGGATGCCCCCAGCCCAGAACAGAGCTCTCTCTGCTGCTGTTCAGGGAGGCAGGCTCCCGAAGCATATGAGGAAGTAGTGGGGGCAAGGTGCTCTGCCACTACAAGCTCTTTAGTAGGGGGTAGAGGGGGGCGACAGCCCAAGCCAACCAAGCTAACCAGGTAGAGGCAAACAACTTTGCTAGCTCAGAGAGCTGAAAGGTTGTCGACACCACGAGGCAGCTGTAGCTAGCTAGCTCCGGGAACTAGCTTAGCAGTAGCTAGCTAGCTCTGAGTTAGCTTAGCAGCAGCTAGCTAAGTAGCTAGAGGTACCCCGTAGGCCCGCAGACAAGACGGGGAGGCTCTAACCACCTCGCTTACTACAACTCGGACCAATAGAAAACGGCAAGGCACACGTTCGTAAACGGGGCACAGGCTGTTAGCTAACACCCCACAAGGTCACCAAAGCAACAGGGGGTGAGGTTCCGAGGAGGTCGTTCGCTAGCTAGCCCCCACGTGGGCGCTAACTTAGCAGTAGCCTAGCGGTTAGCGATGCCCTGCAGGCACGTAGGCAAAATGGGGTATACTAACCGGGGTTACGACCGTAACCAGAAAAACAGCAGGCACACATTCGATAACGGAGCACAGGCTGTTAACTGGTCACCGAAGCAACAGGAAGTAAACTACTGAGGAGGCCATTTGCGATCTGGCCACCGCACGGGCGCTAGCTTAGCAGTAGCCTAGCAGTAGCTAGCTAAGCGGTAAGCGATGCTAACCCCCCGCAGGCCCATAGGCAAAACGAGCGACACTAACCATGTTGCAGACTACACTCCGACTGAAAGAAAACAGCAAGGCACACGTTCGAAAACTGAGCACGAGCTGCTAACTATCAGAATTGAAAAGTGCTGAAAAATCGTGCTGAAAAACCACATCGAAAACTCCGAGGAGGAACGAAGTGGCTAACAAGCATGGTGGAAAGGAACTAGATCACCACTGGGAGCTAGAAACATCGCCTGCTGTGGTGCTACGTTAAGTAGCGCAACGGAAAGCAGAAGACTCGCCGAAGGCATGAGAAAACTTTCTTACCTTGCTAGCAAGGAGAAAATCCTCTGACCGAACAGCGTCTTCACCAAAGATAAGGTTCACTAGACAGGAAGACACCGTTAATGTTCACACCTGGCTGCTACTGTATTTACAGAGTAGCTGACGTGGGTGCGCGTGACCCTTAAAGTCTCACAAGCCTTGTTGATTACAAGGCGCTGTGGGATAAGTGTTCAGTGGATGATGTGCGCTCTAAGAGCGTTTCCCATAGAGACGAGTTGAACGTATCGACTGTAATAGAACCAATTACAATCTTTGGATGTTTCGCTTGCTGATTCCAGAATAAAGTGCATTGCAATAGTCAAGTCTGGAGGAAATAAAAGCATGGATGACCTTTTCTAAATCTGAATCTGTAGAATCTAAATTATTTTTCCAATGGTATTTTAAAAACTCTCGTCATTTTTTACCTCAAATATCGAAAACGGTTTATCTTCAGATTTTTATGAAACTTTTATGTGTATACCAGAGGCTTTGAATTGGATTTTAAAATGACTGAAATCGAGTTTTCCTTATATTCAGGCATGTAGGTGAAGCAAACAAAACTCTTATAGATAGGTAAACGGTAAGTAGTTGTAAACTATCTGTATACAAATTTACAAATTCAGCTGAAGGCACACATGTTCACTACAAGAATGAATGTATGGTTTGTTTCACATAATATTAGTTAATCGCCAAGTTATATTAAAATTAACAGGGTGCAGTCGATGTCGTGATTTAGAACGCACCCTGTACTGAACTGTAGCCCTCAAAAGGCTGAACCAACATTATTTTCTATTAATTTCCTATGGGTTCGCGCTAGCGTTCTACAGCTTGCAGTCATTTCTGCGTTCGGGGTAAAAATACTGCGTTCTATTGTCCACCCTATCTATAGTAGGCTATAGGTTACATAACGTAAACAAGTTCACGATGTCAATCTAAAATATATTCAAACGTTAGTTGGTCAACTAATTTATACGTTTAAGGGCAATTGGTTGACAGGCTTAACATATTTGGTTGATGTAACGGGACCTTTTGAATGGACATGCACACCATGCAAATATTATTAACTGGCACAAAAACCACGTTCTCGTCAATGTAGAAGTGGCATCATGTGCATAATATTACGTGTACTTGTAACTTTGTTATAGTTTGTAGTTTTCCGTTTAAATTAATGGATACCAGCACAACCCACTACACTACATACTGTATCTGTTCAAATTGCACCGAATCATTTTAAGTAACATGCGATCAAAACTGTCACAGACCTGGAACATTAAATCAACAGTAGCGCTGTCTTCAGCTGTAAATGCTTGTTTTTCAGCAGTGTGCTATTCTCAAAACCTTAAATCCAGTAAATACATTGTCACCAAAGCAAAGGCTTGTAGACCAACCTGATTGTCCTAATAAAGGCAGTACTTTTATTATCCAACTATTGTCAAAAATGTCCTACTCCTCGCCGTGAATTACCCAGTTTGTGCTCCAGTCTCCAATGATGTACTTCATTGCAGAAGCATGTACAGTGCCTTGAAAAAGTATTCACCCCCCTTGGCTTGTTACTTATATTGTTACATTACAACCTGTAATTTAAATGTTTTTTTAATCTGAATTTTATGTGATGGATCTGCACAAAATAGTCTAAGTTGGTGAAGTGAAATGAGAAAAAATTATATATAAAAAATTATTTTAAAAAATAAAAATCTGGAAATTGGCATGTGCATATGTATTCACCCCCTTTGCTATGAAGCCCCTCAAAAGTTCTGGTGCAACCAATTACCTTCAGAAGTAACATAATTAGTGAAATGAAGTCCACCTGTGTGTAATCTAAGTGTCACATGATCTGTCAGTATAAACACACCTTTTCTGAAAGGTCCCAGAGGCTGCAACACCACTAAGCAAGAGGCATCACACCATGAAGACCAAGGAGCTCTCCAAACAAGTCAGGGGCAAAGTTGTTGAGAAGTACTAGTCAGGGTTGGGTTATAAAAAAATATCCAAATCTTTGATGATCCCCCGGAGCACCATCAAATCCATCATCTTCAAATGGAAAGAACATGGTACCACAACAAACCTGCCAAGAGAGGGCCGCACACCAAAACTCACAGACCGGGCAAGGAGGGCATTAATCAGAGAGGCAGCACAGAGACCAAAGGTAACCCTAAAGGAGCTGCAGAGTTCCACAGCAGAGACTGGTGTATCTGTGCATGGGACCACAATAGGCCGTACACTCCATAGAGCTGGGCTTTATGGAAGAGTGGCCAGAAAAAAGCCATTACTTAGTGTTAAAAATAAGATGGCACGTTTTGAGTTTGCCAAAAGGCATGTGGGCGACTCCCCAAATGTATGGAGGAAGGTGCTCTGGTCAGATGAGACTAAAATTGAACTTTTCGGCCACCAAGGAAAACGCTATGTATGGCGCAAACCCAACACATCCCATCACCCCAAGAACACCATCCCCACAGTGAAACATGGTGGTGGCAGCATCATGCAGTGGGGATGTTTTTCAGCAGCAGGGACTGGGAAACTGATTCGAGTCGAGGGAAAGATGGATGGTGCTAAATACAGGGATATTCTTAAGCAAAACCTGTTTCAGTCTGCCTGTGATTTGAGACTGGGACGGAGGTTCACCTTCCAGCAGGACAATGACCCGAAGCATACTGCTAAAGCGACACTCGAGTGGTTTAAGGGGAAACATTTAAATGTGTTGGAATGGCCTAGTCAAAGCCCAGATCTCAATCCAATTGAGAATCTGTGGTCAGTCTTGAAGATTGCTGTTCACAAGCGGAAACCATCCAACATGAAAGAGCTGGAGCAGTTTTGCCTTGAGGAATGGGCAAAAATCCCAGTGGCAAGATGTGGCAAGCTCATAGAGACTTATCCAAAGCGACTTGCAGTTGTAATTGCCGTAAAAGGTGGCTCTACAAAGTACTGACTTTAGGGGGGTAAATAGTTATGCACGCTGAAGTTTTCTGTTATTTTGTCCTATTTGTTGTTTGCTTCACAATAAAAAAAAAAATCACATCTTCAAAGTTGTAGGTATGTTCTGTGGATAAAATGATGCAAACCTTCAAACAATCCGTTCTACTTCCAGGTCGTGAGGCAACAAAACATGAAAAATGCCAAGGGGGGTGAATACTTTTGCAAGGCACTGTATACATGGCTAGTGGTAATGCTAACTGGAAACTAGCTAACTCATTATGTAAAAACAATATGGTGCCGTCGTACACTCTCATTCATTCATGCAGATGACCTGAACTGTTGGCGCAGTGTTTTGTTATTTATGATTTAGCTTTCCCACTTCTGACACCATGTTTCGATGTCAAGCAGACATGAGATGCGTTGGTAGGCAGGTTTTAATTGTATAACAAATTCATAAATAGATTATGCCAAAATATGGGCTTAAAAGTACAGACAAAATAGGATAGATGGATAGTTCAGTTTCTCAAATCTTTGTTAAAAACGAAAAACCATGCCATCAAGTGATACACCAATGGATAGTTCACCCAAATAAGCATTTCAATTGCTTTCAACTGCATCTGTAACATCTGCACATTGACTAAAGGTAGGCTTCTGTACTACTTATTAACAAATAAATCTCAATCGTTATTTGATAAATATTACAAAATAAATCAATATTACTATATAATTATTGTAAAACATTACATATTTTCAGAATACTATGCTCATTGAGAGAAAAAGCTAAAGTTAATTGGTGAACTGTAATGTATTTTCAACATGTTGCAATGTATTGTATTTTTTTTAAATGTTGCAATATTGTAAACTACATGTCATATGTAGTCATCTTAAATTGTATGGGTAATTAGATGACAGATATGAGATCAATATATACAAGTTTGGCTGGTCTATGTCAATTAGTTGCTGAGTAAGAGAAATGCAAAAAGTGTTGCAACTGTCCCAAGTCTCCCCTAAGCCCTCGTAAACGCAACCTTTGTGTTAAGGCTTCTGGCAATCTTATCTAATCAGACAGCGCTGCAGACGTTAAATCAGCAGTAGTCCACTGTCTTCAGTGTAAATGCCTGTTTAATACTGATTGTTTTACCATTTAAATCAATTTTAAATGTTAATGAAACTGTTATCAGCCAGTCTCTGCATCTTGACATTGAAACGGTCAATCCAACCAAACACAATTATAGCAATTGATCACGGTAACAAATGCCAAATGTAACCACGCTGCGCGAGGTGTCTTTAACAATAAGGTTGACGTAAATAATGACTATGATAATGAATTCTAGCTAGCACATTAAACTTAAACTTCAAAAGATGATAAAAGCATGCCGATAGTCTGTCAGACATTAAATCAACAGTAGCCTACTGTCTTCAGTTTAAAGCCAAGGCTTGTTAAATAGGCTACTTGTTTTATAATTTTAATACGTTCTTAATTAAACTGTGCTGCGTGCCTGTTTGCCTACAATACTAGTCTACGTGTTCAGCCAGTGTCTAAATTTTGACATTGGTTTTTAAATGTTGCATTTGGAATTTCAATTATGCAACATTACGCTCTACATTAAACAAATAAAGAAGTTCGTTTGGCAGCAAGCTATATAAGCTAAATGGTGCCTTTATAACTGTCATACTGCTAGTTACTAGGTCAGCAACCCACACTTTCGGATAGTCTAATGACGTTTCAGACTCCATGGATATAACGTTAACTCCTTATACACATTATGATGGTTAGCGGTGCTGCGTGGAATGCATAGGGGAAACACTTGCTTGATACGTGTTATATTAGCCAGTGCCATGCCCAATTCAAGTCACCAGAATTATTTTTGAACGTTAAACAAATACAACTTAACTCACATTCACTACGCAGTGTCATGTTGTGTGGTTTATGCCAAATGCCGATGGAATCTGGAGTTGCGATGAACTTGCTTGATGTAGCTATGGAGAGTCCATCGTACAGTAACTGGCGATGTAAAAAGCTTTTTTAATAACTTTTTCTGCTTAACTATCTCTCTCTCTTGTCATTCACACCATAGCCGTATAACGAAACTAATCACATTGTAGACGAAGAAGAATCATACATACCCTTGTGTATACCCTTGTATACTGCCATCTAGTGACCGCAGTAAATGTTGGTTAACATACACATGTATGCATTTTATGCGGTCACTAGATTGCAGCATGTGCAAGGGTATTGTGGTCCTTCATTCCAGCTCGCTCCCCTCAAGGCTTTCTTTCTTCCCATTCATTGTCTATGGGTAAATTATGCGTGTAAAAGAGGCAATTAAAATAAAACTAGTGGACAGATTAATTAGCTGTGTACAAGCGCAGTCCGTGGCATTCGAACTGACATTTTGGCGTTGCAATGGAAGCAAAATGCTCAAAACTGCAACCGTAGTTAGGTGCCGAAAAATGGGGCTAATAATAATAATAATAACTAGAAAATTCATTTTCCTGAGCAAATGTGATGTGATTGCGTTTCCACCATCTGCAACCAGGCAGTGCGGGTGGCCAGCCCTCTAAAATAACCGCTGCAGCACTACTACGTCCTCATGTGTTGGTGGACAGCGCTGAACTGAACACAAGTGTAAATGCCCACTTGGGGCCAGTTGCAACATCTGACTTCTTCCATTCATATAAATATTGTGAACTATATTATTATTAATTATTATTATTATTACTATTGTTATACGTAGTCATCTTTAAATTGTATGGGTAATTAGAAGACAGCTATAAGTTTAATATGTACAAGTTTGGCTAGTCATCATCATCATCATCTTCATCCGCTTTGTCCGGGGTCGGGTCGCGGAGGTAGCAGTTCCAGCAGGGCATCCCAAATTTCCCTTTCCCGGGCCACATTAACCAGCTCTGACTGGGGGATTCCAAGGCGTTCCCAGGCCAGTGTGGAGATATAATCCCTCCACCTGGTCCTAGGTCTGCCCCGCGGCCTCCGCCCAGCTGGACGTGCCTGGAACACCTCCCTAGGGAGGCGGCCAGGTGGCATCCTTACTAGATGCCCGAACCACCTCAACTGGCTCCTTTCTATGCAAAGAAGCAGCGGCTCTACTCCGAGTCCCTCACGAATGGCTGAACTTCTCACCCTATCCCTAAGGGAGATGCCAGCCACCCTCCGGAGGAAACTCATTTCCGCCGCTTGTATCCGCGATCTCGTTCTTTCGGTCATGACCCACCCTTCATGACCATAGGTGAGAGTAGGAACGAAGATAGACCGGTAGATTGAGAGCTTTGCCTTCTGGCTCAGCTCTCTCTTCGTCACAACGGTGCGATAAAGCGACTGCAACACCGCACCCGCTGCTCCAATTCTCCGGCCCATCTCTCGTTCCATTTTCCCCTCACTCGAGAACAAGACCCCGAGATACTTGAACTCCTTCACTTGGGGTAAAGACTCATTCCCTACTTGGAGTAGACAATCCATCGGTTTCCTGCTAAGAACCATGGCCTCAGATTTGGAGGTGCTGATCCTCATCCCAGCCGTTTCACACTAGGGCCTGTTTCCCTTATTTTGTGCAGTTTTTTTCTGTGAGTTGCAACACTTTTTGCATTTCTCTGTTACTTACAGACAAATTGACGTGTAGACCAGCCAAACTCTTTGACAATCGATTGTTCCGGGCTGCTTATGTTCTCCGTGCGAACAGGCTGGTATTGTGTGCGCGCACAAAGAACATAAGCAACCCGGAACAATCGATTTCCAAAAAGCAGATAAGATGTCGCAAAAACCAGAAAGAGCGGTGTTATTCTCGCGAGATAAATACGTCAATGGAACTCGGCACTAACAATGTATCACCAAAAAGGGCAATACTGCCATTATTAAGAAGGCAAGGGAAATTGCTTGGCCATAAATTGCAGACAGATTAAATGCGTAATTTAGAAGCCTACTTTTTTATAAATTAACATTGAGATCGTTATGATGAGACTACGGCTATATCATCAGGAGGTGCAATAATAGAATATCAGATTTTTCTTATGATTATCACATGAGTAGTTCAGGGCTCACTGGTAGCTCACCAGGCAAAGAGTGCATGTCATAGAAGGCCAGTCCTTATCGCAGGGACCCAGGTTCGATCCTGGCATTAAGCCATGTGCTGTATGACATCTCCTGTCCATCTCTCTATTGCACCAACGAAAAAAGCATAAAAGCTTTGTAAATAATATTTTTTTAAATATGGTGACAAAGAAGTCATTTTCAATGTCACATTGTGTATCAGATAGATTTCTGTCCCAAATAATACAATTACAATTAGGAAATGGAATGCCAAAGCGAACATTTATTTGTCATTTGAGCATTACATTTTTTAGGCCTATGTTTAATGTGGCAAGGTTACTGCGAACACAGGAAATGTAAAACTAAAAGTGAAATGGACGTAAACACTCATATTCATGCTTGGTCACATTGTGAGAAAAAGGTCTGAACCCACGTATGTTTCCGAACACAGACTTTCGGTAAGTGACAAAAGTGAAGCGAGCGATAAAAGACACTTGACGGAACTGTCTTTTGGGATTTTGTTTCCGCCTGTTGGATATTCTTTGTAACACAGCTAAACTAAGCTTGACAGTTAGCCTACTACGGAGCAGGCTAGTTTAGTGGTATAAATAACCTTGGTAACTGAGCGGGGATTCGTATAAGCCACAGTAATGGAACTGATCTCTCACTAAAATTAGCGAGACTTATCAAAATAAGCCAGGCGTTTCGCTTATCTAGCTTGATGGAATACACATTTGTTATCGGTAAAATGCACAATATAGGGGAAAATCACAGTAACTAGTAATGGCCCCATTTACATTTTCACTGTAATTTAGTTACTCAAATATTAATAATAATGCGTTACTTTACTAGTTCCCGCGAACAGCAGTGAAATAGTAGTGAAATACTTTGTAACGCGTTAGTCCAACCACTGATGCCAACACATTAACCTCTTGAATGGCACCAACTTCCACTGGGGCATCGGGCAGGCTCCGATTTATATATTGGATCAGGGGTAAATTATTTGAAATACAGTGCATCCGGAAAGTATTCATATATTAAATACTTACATTTTTTTATTTTTAATACATTTTCAAAAAATTCTAAAAAACCTTTTTCACTTTGTCATTATGCGGTATTGTATGTAGAATGTTGAGAAAACATTTTTATTGAATCCATTTTGGAATTAGGCTGTAACATAATAAAATGTGGAAAAAGTGAAGGGGTATGAATACTTTCCGGATGCACTGTATCAGCTTTTGTGAGTTTCTCCAAATATTTTGCTTTCTATATCTATTATATTTTATAAAGCCGTTATTTATTATTAGGCTAATTCTCAGGCTGAAGTTAAGAGAACATCCATTTAGTTCAGCCGCACACCCCAAGACACATAGGCTAACTCCACTTCTGCCGGCTCGACAGTTGCCATTACACAAACAATGTCACAAATATTGTAGATCTCAAATATTTAATTTTCATCTTCAATAATTCACTTCAGACACTGATATGCAACATAATACTATAATATAATAAAAGTACAATACGATACTATAATATAATAGCTTAATATAATAATACCACAATACAATAATATAATAATACAATACTATAATATAATAATACAATAGGCCTACTAGTGTGTCAAGTGTTTGAGACCAATGTTCAGAATCAGATATTTAGTGCAGTCATATGTAAACAAAAATAACTGGACTCTAGAGGAACTAGGTATAACGTAAGTCAAAGAAGTACCCTGTCTTGGACAAACTCAATTCCTCTCCATCTCACACTTTTCAACAAAATTTGATTTGACAATGTTCCAAAGAGCTTCTTGTGATGTCACAGAATTCTTGGCTTTCTCAGTCTTCTAGTGCCCCAATATTTCAATATACACAGGATAGGATGTTATACTATCCATTATGCCATATTCCAAGTGGAGCACTTCAAAAGACAATATTTTAGAATGGACTTGGGTTGAGAGCAGATATGTCATTGAGGTTTTCAAGTGGGCACCCTCCATCCCAGATGTTTCGTTAATTTGAGCCCACGACACCTCAAGAAGGCTTAACGGTAAGCATGTTGTCCTGAGATTAAACCAATCCTGTCCTGAGATTAAACCACTTCTTGGTTTTTCAGCATGATGTTCTTTACTTTTGTACCTATATAGGATCCTTCCTTTTCAGCCACAGCCACCGGCTACTTCTTTCTGCTATATCTGATATAGCTTTTATGGTCTGGCGCAAATCTTTGCCGCAGATCCCCAACTCCTTAAGTAGTTTGGTTGTTGATATTGCCACAAATCCACGGCATCCAACTTCCACAGGGCACACCTTTGTTCTCCAACCTCGTTGTTCTGCTTCAGTTGCTAATTCGCTAT
>JAPMUY010005416.1:0-122500 GCA_026901105.3 Galaxias olidus
CCTAAAACACACTTGTGTGAATCCATTTTAGTTATTCTTATTATTGTCTTTGAAATTGGAATGCAGATGGTCTTGTGTTTTAAGGACTTGCGTGCTTCATTAGCTAACAGTCGGCTTCACACAAGACGTTGACACAACAGGTGAGAGGTACTAGTGGGACTAGTCTAGGTCTCCAGGGGGCAGTTTGTGTCATGCAATCCCCGATACTCTTATTAAAAACACTGCCCAGACAGAGGATTTTGAACAGGATTACTTCTGCAGTTAAGCTCACGACCTACCATCCGCTCCCAGAGGCCCGAGACCTGCACGCAAGTCCCACAATGCCCTTCTCAGACATAAACACGTTTCTCTGCCTTGCTTCCCTGGTAACCTGCTCCATACCGCCATGGCACGCATTGCTTTCGTCACACGGTTCTGTGCAGCATCCAAAGCCGAAGATGGCAGAGTGCCTAACAAAAGATTCAATGTCAAAAATAATAAAAAAAATAGTTTTGACTTTCATAATGAAATTTCACTGACAGATGAGTTCTAGTGTCACAGCGGTATTCTCATTAGCCATTGCTGGTTGGAAAATGCAGAACTTAATGATTGACAATACAATGGAAGTTTCCTGGTGAAAATTGCAGTTGATGACTTAGTGTCAGCACCTTCTGAGTTTGGTAAGTTTACTGTCTGGATTCCCAATATGTCTTCTCCTCACTATCGGCAGTTGCCATGGCAACAATCTTAATCTCCAACCGGAATCTTGTTATAGAGACTTGTTGGTGATGTGCTCATATCAAATGATGAACGAGTCAGTCAGAAGGCAACAGCGTATTATTGTTGCAGATAACTGTATTGCAAATTGCCGTTTTCCTTCCTGTTAAGGATACTGATAAACTCTGGGGGGACTGGGGTAAGGTATAATGGAAGCCAAGCCAAGTGTTTATCGCCTACATTAAAAAGGGATTGCAGAATTGCATAAAACTTTATTTTTAATTTTTTTTATATTTAAATGTAGGGTTTATCTCTTGGTGTCTTACACACTGCCTTCCTACTCACTTTGAATCTGCAAGTGAACCCCAGGAGTGACAGACCAAAGGAAGCCGGGAAAGTCATCTGCCTGTTTATATTGGGGGACTTTACACAGCTAAGGCTACGGCTGTGGCTGACACAATTCACTCTCACATCTGGGGTACCCCAGCAGCCCCTTGGGTTGTTTTTTTGTCTTGAAACAGCTAGCACAGGCACTTTACGTTCTGTCGTGGGATCTAAAAGCAGTAGTGCATGCGATTCAAGGATTATCGTTAGAAACCTGGGCGCGGTGGATAAGGCGGTGCTGAGCTATTCACTTTTTATTTTTTCTTTATTCTGTTGCAAACATGCCTCTCTGCAACATTCCATTCTCTCCACTTTGAGGTGTTGGTTTTGTGCTGTTTTTTACACAGCTCTATCTCTACATCTCCTTTTTTTATGGAAAAGTATTTGTGAAAGTAGAATCGTGACTTAAAAGCATTGACTTCTCTCATTTGAGTTTGGCTTTATTGCACTAAACCGGTGTCGTCTTCCCTTCGCACACTGTCTCTTTTCCAAAATGTTTTGGGGGGAATGTCCAAAAAACAAGATCTCATTTACTGCTCGGTGTTGCAGGTACTGTGAGATGGTATCTGCTTGCATGGTGGTGGGCAGTGCTAGAATTATAGATGGACAGACAGGAGTGATGAGGCACCTGTGAAGGATGAAGCTGGGGAGTTTTCGCTGACCTCATTTCGTCCAACAGTGCATCTTTAGTCTACTAGACATGACCTGGGGAGCTGATGCGATTCCAAGATTTTTTATTACATGAGGTGGCACAGAGGGGGCCCATTTCCAGTCGGGGGTGGGGTCCACCCCATGCCACCCCATGCCACCCCGTTAGACATGCTCCTGCTGTCCATACCCAAAGCCTTTGCATAAGGTTATATTTATTATTCTTTGTTTTTTTATTGCCCTCTACACGGTTGTGTAACCTCAATGTAAACCAATATATTGATACTCTGATAATGCCTAGTATTGATAATATGATGGTGGTGTATGACTGTCTTAATTACTAGACATGCACCAGCCTCATTCATTCTGTTCCGATGGTGGTTCAGTGTGTAATCCAATAGATCACAGGGCTCTCCGATTTTTCAATTGGCGGAGGAGGTTGTAGCTACTCCATTTGGATGATATACCTGACCTGAAAGAATCAAATCTCATCATCTCCATATTGTGACGGTGAGTGTACGGGTTTCACCATTACTCACCTTTCAATTCCAATCATCTCCCCATTTGTTCAAGCTCGGAGCCACAGGGAGGCTAAGTGGTACAGAGAGAGAGGGGGATGAATGGAGGGATGGAGGAGGGATGTATATGTGTGTGTTTGCGAGAGCAAGGGGAAATACTGTGTCCACAATTTTATTAGTGTAACAAATCAAAGTCGGTGTAACTTGTCATCTTAAAGCAATACATCAATAAGTTATGGGGGTGCCTCCAGGGAGGGATATCGCCGTGGCTAACATGGAGTAAATTTGATTTCATTGTCAATGTTATCCTGTCAAGCATCTTCATTTTGTCTGGGCCAAAAGGTTAAGGACATGCAGTCCTCTTCAGAGTCCCCAGCCCCTTCAAGAGGGATTCTCATTGTCCGGGCTGCAGCCAACCATCTTGTTGGGAAGGCTGTTTCACACCTTTATTGTTGTTTATGTACCATATTATTAGGACTTACTTTGGATTAAAGATTATTCTTAGTTCAAATGCTTTTCCTTTGCATTCTGCACTGCATTACATTCTCCGTGTGTGTCTGTGCATGTGTGTGTGTGTGTGTGTGTGTGTGTGTGTGTGTGTGTGTGTGTGTGTGTGTGTGTGTGTGTGTGTGTGACTGTGTGTGTGTGTGTGTGTTGTGTGTTGTGTGTACGTCTGAACAGGCAGGTTAGGGACAGGGGCACTGAACGGAGAGCTATTGACTTCTGACACAGCTGTCGTGGGCCTGGGGGTGAGATATAAATAGTCCCGCTCTTTCTTTATCCATCATTGCATTACAGAAAGAGGGACTCAAGCACGGCTGCTCATCAGCAACAATTTATGCACTGGAAGACATGTTTTTAATCTGCTCTGTTTTCTTTGTGTTCGTTGGGCTGTTCTTTGTGTTATCTGTTTAACCCACAATAGTGTTCTCTGAACTTTGTCTGCATCTCTTTTACTCATAAGAGTTAGGAGTGGCAGGACTTTTACCTTTGGCATCCTTAAACCCTTAGAAAGAAACCGATTAGAAAGCTCAAGGGCGGCTGACCTTAATTAAAAATATAAAACCGTCAATAGATGCAATTATCTGCATTCAGTTTTTTCTCTATCTGCAGTCTATCATTGCAAAGTAAATGTATTAATTAAAATAATAATTAGTATTATTTAATCATCTTTTTTATTATTATCATTATTATTATTATTATTTGTTCTATTAGTATTTATATTATTATTATTATTATTATTATTATTTATATTATTATTATTATTTCCTGTCTGTGTCAGACGGTGAAGTGTTGCGATTTTAAACCATGGCACACCATGTTGTAAGGTGTATTTCCCAGACACTGGAATGATTGTTCTGGCCAGCTGTAATTGCAGTCAGAAGAATATAATGTCCTCTAGATTAGAGGATGCAGCTCTTTTTAGACTTAATTAATACTACAGGGTTTTTTGTGTGTCCAGATTCACTCAGCATAGGGTTGTGAATCGCACACACGCACAGCTGTTTTTCAGGGTTGGGAAGCAAAGGCAATTTGGCCCTGGCCAAGTCTGAAATTACTTAAACATATCTCTGGCGCAGACAAATCTTCCAGGGTGCATCTCAGCTAATTATTCTATAATTGTTGTTGGTGCCCTGTTGTTGATGGCTTCCACAGAGCCTGTGTGGGGTCTGCATGAAATATTAAACAGTCGACTCACCTCGTCCTGGTCAACTTAATTACTTTTATTTTTTATCACTGCTGTGCCCTCATCTCAAGCTCCTTTTGTTTTCCCATAGGGGTCTGCTTAAAATATATGGCACATACAGGCATGCTGTTTTTAATTATGCGTTGTTTAAGAAACGTTTAGTAACACTTGCTGTAGAGGGAGGGAGAGAGAGAGAGAGAGAGAGAGAGAGAGAGAGAGAGAGAGAGAGAGAGAGAGAGAGAGAGAGAGAGAGAGAGAGAGAGAGAGAGAGAGAGAGAGAGAGAGAGAGAGAGACTGTTCACAGAGAAAGAGAAATGGCCAGACCGAGAGATGAATAAAGGGGTGCATGGGCAGGCGGTAAAGAGAAAGAGAGAGAGAGAGTGAGCGAGAGAGAGAGCGAGAGAGAGAGAGAGAGAGAGACCCATAGAGATATTCTTTGTGTGCCGTTTGCCTGTCACTCAGGATCTATTTTAGATTCTTAATTTTACTGGAAAGCGTCTCTCTTCCCATCTATATCTGCCAAAGGCGGGTGAAATGATATTGTTACAGTAGTTTGTGTCTTCCCACAAAGCCACGCCGCCTCACAAAGCATTAGGGCCCTGTGAGCGTCAGGAAGCTGAGGAGGGAGAGGCGTATCGTATGCAGGCCATGGAAATCTGCAAAGTGGAAAGCCAATATGAACGGGGAGCGGGCCGAAGCCGGGAACCAGATCTGCCTTGAAGGAGGCCTGAGCTTCTGGTAGGAGAACCGCAGTGGCCCCTCTGTCAGCAGAAACACTTCTCCTCCTCCAGTCCCCACGTTTGAATAATAGATGGAGTGACCCTCCCCATATCCTCCACAGCCAGCAGTCAATAGGACTTAGGTCCTGGGGAGAGACGGGCCCTGTGTAACGTTTTTTCATTATTTTTTTTTTTTTAACAGCGTGTTATTTTTTTTGTACACCCGTTCTCTCCGGTCCGTAAGATGGCTGCTTTTTTTTGTTTTTTGCAGACGAGTGTTCAAAGACACGGCGCCTCCGGACTCTTGAGAGGCTGTCAGCAGCTTCCTAACAGAGGATCTAGCTTTGCCGGGGCTTTGTCTCTCTGGTTTAATGAGAGATTTGCCAGGAAGGCCAGCAGCGCGAGTAAATAACACTTGCATGGGTCCGTAAGCTGACTACGAGCGCCGTGCCGCTCACACACAGAGACATGAACCAGACAGGCAGATGCTCCTCCCGTGTCTCCTTTTATTCCTCAAGTGCCCACATCAGGTGAGCTAGGGGGGGGGGGGGGGGGGGGGGGGCTGTAGCCTCGTTCTGTTCGCTTCGATCCGTCATCCGGACTCTCTCAGGAGGGCCACAGTAAATGCTATATTAACAACAATTGTGTTTGTGTTGCTGTAAATTCAGTGCAAGTGGAAATAGCAGGGAAACCACAGCGGTTCGTTCCGAGGCTGGGCCTCGTGAAGGATGGCGTGCTTTTGTTTCCCCACAAGGCCGACGCAAACACACTGACAGCAGTAATTAAAAATGACACGTGAAACCTAAATCATTTCCTGGTTCGTTTTCTAACCTCCCTCTCTCTCTGGCACTAATAAATCAGCTATGCCTGGAGAAGCGGCTCCTCCTCTACCCTGTAATTCAGCAACCATTTGGCTGAAATAGCCTTGTCTCTGACAAAGGGCCATTAAGCAAGGCCTGGAAGATTGCTGTGGGAATTGCTCAAGTCTCAAGTGGATGCAGTCAGGACTGCGCCAAACCTTCGATTACTTTGCACGATCAGGTGTAAGAATGAAACAATTAAGGTCAGCTCACTCTTGGCGCATCAAATAGACCAATTAGCTCCCAGGAGCGTCACATTGGACAAGCACAGTACCGCTCCAACTCGAGGACATGTGTGCATTCCTTGGAGCTTTTTAGTTTAGTCAGTGTGTGTTTATGTTTCTCAGAGCATTGTAAAATGATATGGAGGCCGGCTCTGTCACTTCCTGCCTGGCTTCCTGGCCAGAGAATGACCTAGACTCACAGTGATCAATAGAACGTCGCTGAATGCCCAGCCCTTCACCCATGTAGTCATTTCTGCTGAAATTACAGTCCAGAGAGCCATGGTTATTCATATAAAAAAAATTTAACCGCTATTGAGCGTCGCCAGCGTCGCCCACCCCCCTCCTCCTCCTCCCTTTGGTCAATAGCCACACGGATCGATGGCCAGCCGGTCTGTTTGTGTTTGTTTTTTAATCCATTAACATCTACTCTGTAAACTCACAAACCTTGGCTACCGCCGCTGTTATTATGGTATTTCCAGCCTAAGAGTAATTGTATAATCGTTATCGCTTCATGAAATCTTTATAGAACGCAGCGCAATGGCAGGCAGGAGAGCAGCTGCTGGAGTGAGTGTCTGGCTCCTGAGTTTTGACCAAAGCTGACTGGAGAATTGAATCCTTTGTATTTTATGTTGAAATTAAATCATGTTTCTGTGGGTAAGTTTGAGACCGTATGGCCATGGCCTGTTGTTTTCACTCCCAATGCGTCCACATGCTGTGGACTCACATGTTCACCATGACAGCCTGCGACTAACTGTGACAAAGAGAAAAATAAATAAAGAGACAACTCGCCAAAGGAAGCCGGAGCATTTGGACGATAGCACAGCCCCGCAGCAAGATGCCCACCAGAAGGGAAAGTTGCAATATTACAGAGCCGCTTCCATTGTCCTGTCACACAGATAGACATCACATTACTGTTTCACGGCTGGTGTGTTAGGGAACAGGTTTGTGTGTGTGTGTGTGTGTGTGTGTGTGTGTGTGTGTGTGTGTGTGTGTGTGTGTGTGTGAGTGGGTGGGTGTGTGTGTGTGGGTGGGTGTGTGTGTGTGTGTGTGTGTGTGTGTGCGCGCGTGGGTGCGTTCACATGGAAGTTGAGGGTTAGTTTCATGATCAAAGCAGAAAATCTGACACACCGTGTTCCTGTCTCTCTGTCCGACAGTCTCCCCAGTGCACTATGGGAAACGGGAGCGGGCGGAGAACAGAGAGGGGGGGGGGGTGATGAACTCGGCCACAATGCCTTATCAACCTGTCGTATTATTTCACCACAAAGCGCTGCAAAGCTGTTTATCTCCCCCCATCGGACTGATAAGGTCTGCTGCTGCGGCACACACACACAAAAAAATACAGGAGAAAGAAAGAAGGAGGGAGGGAGGCGGAGAACAAAACGAGCCAGCAGAGCAGACAGACGTTTATTACCTTTCGCTGTGTCCAGATGACTGATAAAACCCAAAGACAATGAAGGAGGGAAAGAGGAGAGATAAGACGGAGAGAGGGGGAGAGGAAGGACTGGGGACGGCCTCAAACGTTTCGACAGGCAGGGCCCGTTGGGGAAACGGAGGTTGGAGAGCCGGCACACAGCAGAGACCACATCATGTGTATATACTTACTGTCGGACTCTCACTGAAACATAGGAACGCATCTGGCTCACACCATCTCGCACAGAGACTCTCCCAGCAGCACTCATACCCACATACCCCACAGTTCATAGAGGGCACATGCATACATAAACACCCACGAGAGAAAACCGTAGAGGCACACATCCAATAATAAGAGACACAGGCTGAGCCTTTGCCTTAAAGCAGTCTAGCATCCTCTCACCGTTACAGATCAAGGGGCCTGGCAGAGGCAGCTTTATCCTCTCTCTCTCTTTCTCTTGCTCTTTTTAGCCCTCGCTCTGTCTCTCTCTATCTCTCTCTACATAATATAGACCAGCGGGTAGGTAGTCAGATGTAGTGGCCTCAATGCTCGCACCTTTACGACCATCTGCTTGCTTCAGGCACAAGAGCCTTGGAACATTCACCGACTTCTGTGTGTGTGTGTGCGTGCGTGCGTGTGCGCGCGCGTGTGTGTTTATCCACCTTAGTCTTGAATGGTGCAGCAGACTATCCTAAGGGATAGTCGTAGCATTAGTAAAAAGGGAATTCACTCTTTGTCTTTTTTTTATCTATCTTCTTTGCATCCAACCCCTTCCTGAAAAAGACTGTTTTCCACCTTCTGTTATCCTCCAACAAGTCCGATGGGGAAACAAGCAGATTATCGGCTTTGGAGAAAGAAAAGAAAAAAGTTTGCTATGCCCACCTTCCACTCTAGCTGTTTTGTATTCACCCACACGAGTGAGTGGAGGGACTCTAGGGGAGGGGCGGGTGGTGAGAGAAAGGAGGGTGCACCTGCTACCTCTCCTGTCCTCCGCCAGGCGGGGGGTGCAGGCCGGGGCCAGCATGGCAGCAGCGGGGATCCAGACAGGTCTAATCCAGAGCATTCATCACCCTGGCAGCACCGTGGACCGTCCCAGCACCCAGCGCCACCTCCAGCCCTCTGTTAGAGCCCAGCCTCTTTAAACGCTGAGTAAGGACTGGCCTGGGATCAGCACTGTTAGCTAGCATATGGGAAGAGGCTCCGGCCCACATACACTCCTACCTTCTCACCGCATCACCAGTGTGATGACTGGATACGCTGTGTCTCATTGTGTGTGTGTGTGTGTGTGTGTGTGTGTGTGTGTGTGTGTGGGCATGAGCTCTCTTGTAGGCACAGAGATTTGAAACTCAAAAATATTGACGTGAAGCCTGAGATGGGTTTATAGGACCTTTCCACAGAGCCGTCTTTTAAAGCTCGTGAAACGATGATCTATCTGTGTTGGTTGTGTGGAGATTGGGGGCCAGCTGCTCTTATACTGCCCATCACACCTGGGACCTTGGTCTGGTTAGTAGAGACCTCCAGGACTTAGAGTTATAGCCGGCACTAACTGCCAAGAACCAGGCCCTGAGTTGAAGTTGTGCATCTCTCTCTCCCACCGTGTGTGTGAGAGCGTGCGCGCGTGCACATGCGTGTGCGCGTGTGTCTGTCTCCGTGTGTTTGTGTGTTTAAATCGTTCAATAAACTCATCACAGGCCTCATAAAGAAAGCTGACATTTACAGCAAAGCCCAAAGGTCAAGGAGCTAGAGCTGAGGAGATGATGATGGAGCCGGAGCAAAGACCATGTCGCCATGCCACCTGGAGCGAGGCAGGAAATCACCAGGAGAGAAATATGGGGATAGAGCAATAAATATCACCTTATCAAAGGGATAAAAACACAACATGTTATTCTAGTAGATCCCACTACATACAGATTTTTTTTTTTAACTATGTATAAATATATATATATATATATATATATATATATATATATATATATATATATACAGTACTGTGCAAAGGTTTTAGGCAGGTGTGATGTCTTTAAAGTTAGAAAACAAAATACATAAAAGGATAAATGTTAATTGTTTATTTTTTTAACAATTCATAAAATACAAAGTGAGGGAAAAGCAAATCTGTATCAAATCAACGTTTGGTGTGACCACCCTTCGCCTTCAAAACAGCATCCCCTGCCTAAAACCTATGCACAGTACTGTATGTATATATATATGTGTGTGTGTGTGTGTGTGTGTGTGTGTGTGTATAATATCTTATTCCATGAATAATGTTTGATCGTATAAATCCTTAAAAAGAAGCCCGCTAATCAAGCACAGTGCGGTGAGCTGAATCTTGAGGGCTTTCTCCCGAGGGGTGTTTCACGTTAGGTAGGCCAGACAGCAGTGTGAGCCCGGGGCCGAGGCCAACAGACGCCTGATGCTCACCATCTAATTAAACCTCCCTGAGTGGGACCACAGCGTATGTGTCTGCCGACCCACACACACTGGGCAACTACCCGCTCCTCATTAGTCGGAACAATGTCGCCGGCCACAGCCAACACGTCCTCAGACAGGGGACCTGAAAATAGGAGCCCCGTCTCTGCATGTAGTCGTGCTCTGATAGCGCCGCGGCGCTTTGAAAAAAACGTGGGCTGAGTCTACTGATGATAATGGTATTGAAGAAAGTAACCTGGGGAGGAGAGAGGGGTAGGCAACTGCTGGGTGTTTGGCGCCAGGCTGTGTTCTTTGAAAAAAAAGGAGCCCCCTCTCGTTTGGGGATTGGCGGGGATACCAGTTTGGCAGCTTAACCTCATAGGTCTCTCAGGCCTTTGATGAGATGCTGAAGCTTCTGAGGGAAGAGCTGACAGGCACCATCTCATCGGCCAAGCTGTCTTCCCTTTTTTGCTGTATTTTCTGTTGTCTGGCCACGAGCTCTGCTTATGTCTGCGTGTGTGTGTGTGTGTGTGTGTGTGTGAGTGTGTGTGTGTGTGTGTGTGTGTGTGTGTGTGTCACAGTGTGCGTGGGTATGTGTGTGTTGTGTGTGTGTGTGTGTGTGTGTGTGTGTGTGTGTGTGTGTGTATGTGTGTCACAGTGTGCGTGGGAATGTGTGTGTTGTGTGTTCTGGGTGAATAGTTGGTTGATGTACTGCCTCGCCCGGACAGAGGCTCTCCAGCACGCAGCAGCAGCAGCAGCAGGAGCCTGTGCTCTGGGTTTGTTTGTGTTTGTGTTGTTGTGCGGGTGGTGGTTAACAATGCACTCTCCGAGCACCACAACTCAGCGAGCAGCAGTGAGAGGGGTGGCAGTCCGTAATGGAAACGTCATCCCCGGGATAACAGACGGCCTGCCTTTGATGAGAGGGGAGGTTACGGTAGGGAGGAGGAGAAAACCCTGGCAGTGGGGCTGAGGAGAGCCCGATAGAGACAGCGGCTGTCACCAGGGGAAGTGAGAAGCCAACCATCGCTCATAGCAGACTAACAGGGCTCCTCCATCTTGGCTCAGAATCCCTATCACTCTGCAGGACACTGAAGGTAGCTGCAGCAGGGCCAGCGCCATCTTTAGTTAAATGATCAAAAGCGTAATATTGGCCTTTGAAATGTTATGTAATGTTTTTTTTGTGTGTTTTTTTTGTATTCTGATATTATTAAATAATGCCGTTCAATTCCTTTTTTTGATTTTCTTTCTAATTATCTAGAAGTAAGAAAACCCATGTTGCTGCAATCTCCTAATGGTATATCCCTTTCTACCCCCCGTTGTGCCTTTTAACTAACTGAGAACATTTTGGGATAATTGGTTGAATATAGAGGTTAGGCTTTGAAGAGCCGGACAACTACAAAGGTATACAAATGATGACGTTACTCTGGGTGTTGGTGTTTTTTGATATTTGCTGAGTTTCCCACTGAGACTGGAGATTTAAGCATGCCATGATTAAGTGAAAATGCCAATCTCTGATAGCCACACTTTTCCCCTTTAATCTCCCCCTTTTCCCACTCTCCCTTCATCCCTTTCTGCAGTTATGTGGAGCCGGAGGAGGGGGGTAATTCTATCAAATAAAATTATTCCCCCTTGCATCTCCACAGCATAATAATGGGTGACATCAACACAGGCAGGGGAAAAAAATTATGATGTGAATGTATGCTGGATAAACAAGCCTAATGCCCATTTCCCATGTGCCCCCACAGTAATATCATTTAGTGTATTAATACCAGGGCTTTCTACCAGAGGACGAGGGTTTCCACCAAAGGACGAATGAGCAGTGTAATATGCAAGTCTGTCTGGGAAGCACAGCTCAGCTCAGTGGGAAGCACAGCCTGTCTTTCTGGTGGGCGTTCAAACCACTCTAACGGGGGAACAAGTATATTGTGTAGACATTTGCATATTTATTGCCCAGGTATACATGATGCTTTTGCATAAACGATACTCCCTCAACTGTGAAAGATGGACAGCGAGAGGCCAAATGCTCCGGCTAGAGCACAATATGAATAATTCCCCACCATCTATCGGAGAAATACATTCCGCAGACTAATTTGGTCTGATTACATGTTGTGGGTCTCTCTTTCAATGCCTTTTGTTGCAGATATGGACCTGCTGTTGTAATCCCTGGTCTGTTGATTCCAAGTGGAGGTCCGCCTGAACACAGGGGAAACGTCTTGGTTGTGTCCTGTCTACAGTTTTTAAACAGGCCTCACTTTGAGAGAGGCTTGGTGGAATGTCAAATTGTTGGCATCATCACACACCTTTTGAGGTGCTCATCCTTGAAGACAGTAATTACAGCACTCCCAAGTCTTGTGCGGCGCTATTTTCTGCATGTTAGGCACCCAATTTCCCCCAAACTGCCGGTTGCGGCATCGGCAGGTCCCTTCTTCTACACGCCGAATTGCCAGCCTCAATGGAAGCGAAATGGGGCACCTTTCCTTTCTGTTTGGTATTTTTGTCTGTTTGTCATGTCGGGGAGTCACTTTGATAGTGATTCTGATCCTGTCACGCTGACAGAAGTTCCTAGGAGCATCGCGAGACAAGAGAGCAGGAGCTGATGTGAAGTGAGTCAACCACCATAGAGCTGGGGGAAAGGAGATGCTTTAGACTGCTTCTTTTTTCAAAGGGACAAGAGTAAAACCAAAAGAGAAAGGTAGTGCTTGTGAATATGTTTTGGGTGTATATTTTCACCCCCATATTTCTCCTGCTGGAACTCACTAAGGTTGTGACTTAGTTTCTAATAGGTCTGGGCATGGCTAGAACAAAGGTCCTGCTGTCTCTCTGCTTTCTCTCTCTCTCTCTCTCTGCTCTACCCCACTCGCTCTCTTGCTCTCTCTCTCTCTCTCTCTCTCTGTTTCTGTCTTTGTCTCTCTCTTTCTCTACTTATCTCTCTCTCCCTCCATCTCTCTCTCTCTCTACGTGTCTCTCTCTGTGTCTCCCTCTTTTTTCCATCTCTCTCTACCTAGCTCTCTGTCTCTCTTTCTCTCTCTAAATCCTATATCTCTCTCTCTGTCTCTCTCTCCCTGTCTCTCCCTCTGTCTCTGTGTCTGTCTCCCTCTGTGAGATGATACATCAGCCCGTCCTGGCTGTTGTGTTGTGTTCGGCCCCCTCTTGGTGACGCAGCGTTGCTGCTGATAGCACTGCTCCAGCAGAGAGGCTGGTGGGCGTGTGGCTGCCATTAGAACGCGGCAACGGCTTTGATCTTCTGGGCGGATTTACAAAATGGCACTTCCAGCGTCTTGATGTGGAAGTGGAGATGGGGTAAGGCAAAGGGGTGGGAGAAAGTAGCAAGGTAGTGTTTTTCACTTGCAACGCCTGGAACGTGGCCTCAGAGCCTGCAGACGTTTTCAAGCGGTATTATTTTATTTCCCTCTTTCCGTTAAGAAACTGAAACTCTGGACCCTAAAGTTTTTCCAGTCTATATGAAGTAGTCCCTTAGGCTAATACAATGACACCCTGTCATTTTACAATTTAGCACAATAAGTTTATTAATTGCATCCATCTCTTTCCACTAGACCACGATGGATTCTGAAATCTTTTCTTCAAATGATAGCGAGTCCCTTCTCTGCTTTTCTGTCTGTTTGCCTTTGACAGCCCAGTGGACATTGTTGAACTGTCCTAGCCGACTGTTCCATGACCTCTGCATGGTCGGGCCAGTGTCTACCCAGCGCCTCAGCTCCCCTGACAGCCCCTCAGAATCACCTTCTCCTCTCTCTTCTCCTCTGTTCACCCCCTGTCCCCGTCCCTCCTCTCCTCTCCTCTCCTCTGTTCACCCCCTGTCCCTGTCCCTCCTCTCCTCTCCTCCCCCCATCCCCCCTGTGCATTTTCTCTTCTCTCTTCTGTTCCTCCACCCCATCCCTCCTCTCTCCTTTCCTCTCCTCACCCCCCGTCCCTCCTCTCCTCTCCTCTCCTCTCCCCTCCTCACCCCGTCCCTCCTCTCCTCTCCTCTCCCCTCCTCACCCCACCCCTGTCCCAACTCTCTCCTCTCCCCTCCTCACCCCAACCCCCCATGTCCCTCCTCTCTCCTCCACTGTTCACCCACCCTGTCCCTCTCCTCTCCTCTGTTCACCCCACACTGTCCCTCTCCTCTGTTTCACCCCCCCTGTCCCACTCCTCTCCTGTGTTTCTCCACCCTGTCTCTCCTCTCTCCTCTCCTCTGTTCACCCCCCCTGTCCCTCTCTCTCTCCTCTGTTCCTCCACCCTGTCCCTCCTCTCTCCTCCTCTGTTCACCCCACCCTGTCTCTTCTCGCTGCGCTCTCTCAGTTCCGCTTAATTGGCAGCGATGATAACGACCTGTAGTGAATTATGGATTTTAATTATACGATTTTATTGGCTCTACAAATAAGATCAGTGTTTATGGTCCGGGTGAGGGTCAGCGGGCAAGGAATCATTTACTCTCCATGTTCTCCTCCCAGCTGAAGGGAGGTTGAGCCAACACACAGCCCTCTAAATAGAGAAAATTAAATCCAATTTCCTTCACCATGATGAAGCGATTACATCACATCAGAGTAGACCCTAAAGCTAAGTATATGGAAATGTGAGCACACACATGCACTGGCCTGCTATAGTACTCAAGCACCCTGAGACAGCCATGCATCAACCGCACTGCACACTTAAATACGCACGGCCACACACACACACACACACACACACACACACACAGACATAAAAAGCCTATTGAGCCATCTCCTGGATTAGGGGTTTGGTAGAGCGGACTTTGATTTGCTCTGGCCATAACAAGCATCCCGTTCCTCCCCTGTGCTGGCCGACCTGGCGTCCATGGCCATGTCACACCTGGCTGCCTCCGCTAATGGAAGCATTTTATTAGACCCTCACGCAGGATGCCGGCCCTGTTTATTATTTATATAGCCACATTTCCCTATTTCCTCCTCATTCCAGTCCTGTGACCTCCTCCCTCGCCCACACCGCCGCTGACTCACCCTCACGCCGGCAACAAACTCCCGCGCATCTCCCCCCTCCAGGGACCAGACCCGCAAGGACACTCGCGTGCGCGCAGGGCCTCATTTCCAAGTACTCTTGGGGGCCGTTTCTCGTGATTGTTTTCTACACGGCGAATCAATTTGACTTGTAGTTTGATGCTTTTCAATCAATGCCGAAGCAAAACTGTTGCTGGAAATTGCATCAGCCACGAAGCCCACGGTATGTATTTCTTTAAATGTCAAATTGTTGCCAGGCTCTCTTGTTGCTAGGCTCGACTCGAGCTCAGCATGCAATTTCAATAGGAAGCACTTTGGCACGTGCTTGTGGGTTGGACATAACAGATGGCGGACGCAGACGTCAGTCAGAGAACTGCGTTTCCGTATCCGTGATTGTCATTAGTCAGACCCTATCCACGTTAGTAATCCGCTGTCTGACAGTGCGTCCGTCTGGCCCGGGTAATGATGTTCAAGGCCCAAAGGCCTTGAGCTGGACGTCTCCGGCCAACGTTCACATGGATGACCACGTGGGGGCCGCGGCCTATCAGGACCCAACCATTTGAATCGCTGTGCTTGAGAACCCCCGTAGCCATGGTGAAAATGCATCATCCCATAATAGCGGCTGACAAAATAGCCCATTGTTTCGACTTGCATGGAGACACAATTTGTGGCTGTAAATATGGCTGGGTGACGCTTACCATTCCGCCAAATGTAAAATCACATAAGGGAGCAACAAGGAATGGTTATTTCCTGAATTGATACGGTTATTATACACAGGGGGGATTGGAATGGAATGACTTGAACTGATTGTGTTTGCGTGTGTGTGTGTGTGTGAGCGTGTGTGCGTGTGTGTTTCTGCTTATTTCCATGCCCCTGCGTGCCAGTGCGTGTCTATACAGACGTACGCCTCAGACAGCTGGATGAAATGGCTGATACTCTCTTGCCAAATGTCACAAGTGGTCCATCCTTCCGGGGGGGAAATAAATTGGCTCCCTCTTAAGCGCCGAGCAGTAGACAGGAGCTGCAGCATATGGTGGGGATCCACTGGCTGAGGAAGATAGTTTGTTCTCTGTTTTGGCTTTTTCTCATCATGATCCGGATGAGACCTTGATGATGAATGTGTCTGTATGCACAGATCTACTCTGGTGAGAGAATGTGGTGGTGGTGAGGGGGGGGAGGGGGGGGGGGGGTCTGGCTATGAGCAGCTCATGCATAATTCATGACAAGCAGCCTATAATACTTTGTACCCTCTGATATGTTAGGGGGTACCACTCCCCTCACACGTGAAAGCACAATTTCACGTGACGCTAAATGCGAGTTTAAAGCAGCTGCTCTGTCTATTAATAAACACTTGCGTAACCCCCTTTTTGATGCCAACTGACAACAATACATTTAGAATGATGCATATTTCATGAGCTGGCCATAGCCCCTTCTTGTATGATACTTAGCTCTGAAGAGGAGAGCAGATTGTATCAGCACGGGGCAGATGGGAGAGGCATTCCACTGTATGTGGATGAACGTGCCAGCGCCCGCCGCCCGCCCGCCCGCCGCCGCGAACACAACACGGCTGCTCCGCGGCCCCTGGCCCCCCGCAGGACGCCAAACACCCACATTGTGTGCACGGTCACATCCAGCACTCACCCCAGAAAGTCACCAGCCATATGGTCTGAGAGGACCTCGGATGGCGGTGGGGGGGGCGGTTGGAGAGCGAGCGTCGAGTAGCAGCGGCTGCTTGTAATGCCTCATCCTATCATGGCTGCCAGTGATTACAGTCTGGACATGGCCAAATGATAGTTGTGTAATGGCAGTGTAATTGTGTTAGTCCTCCGCTGTCCCAGCCCCCCCACCCGACGGTGAGGATGAAACACTGGGGCCATGGCAGCCCTCTGTCACGGGGGAACATTAGAGGAGGAATTAGCCCTCATCAAACACAGCTCTCTTTGGTCAGGAAGCAGGCCGGCCACATGGTCCGCTGCCTGCTCCCATCAGTCGCTCTCCGTCGGCTGCCATTTTGAGGCCGTGCCCCATGCACGCATTAGGCACCACGTTGACGACCACGTGACTCCGCGTGGACCTGCTCGAGAAGGCTTGTTCGGTTCTACCCCGTCTGCGTTTAGTGGAGGGCATCGCAGGCCCAGAGCCTGTGGCCGTCCTCACTGTGTTCCACAAAGGCCTTTTAAAGGTGCATGCACGGTCGCCATTACAGAAAGCAGTGCATCTATTACAATGACACGTCGTTTTGAGCAGCACACTCTGGACCATATGTTGACTACAAGGGCGTATGTGTGGTTCTAATGGGAGACTTCAAATGACAGAAATAGTCCCCGCCCCACCCTTTCTCTCTCTCTCTCTCTCTCTCTCTCTCTCTCTCTCTCTCTCTCTCTCTCTCTCTCTCTATCCCTATCCCTCTCTCTCTCTCTCTCTCTCTCTCTGGCCTGGGGGTAGGACTCCAAAATGACACCCGAGTTGAATCTCCTCGTCTCTTTTAGACCATACTATAGGGTGACTATAACCCACCTCATTGTGGCAGTGCTGAGGAAACGAACTAGCGTCTTGGTGTCTATGTGGGACGTGGTACATGGGCCCGTCCCTCCTCTGTCTCCAAAGGGACCCAGGCCTGTCCTTGTCACGGTTCAAAATTAGTTCTACGTGTTAATTGTCGACGAAGCGGGGTAGAAGAAGCGTGATCTGTGAGTCCGTTTTATGGTAGAGCAGGCCAGCTGGGGCCAGAGCAGTGTTATGGAGCACTGCAGCTGGGGAGCAACACTGGCCCCACAGCCTCGGAGAAAACCTGCCTGGATGCGCAGGGCGGTTTACAGCCGCCCCCTCGCTTCGTTGGGGTGTGTAACGTGCGTATGCACTTTTTTTTACAGCAGCGCTTTCGAGCGTCAAGAGGGGTTTGAGGTTGGATGAGAGAGAGAGAGAGAGAGAGAGAGAGAGAGAGAGAGAGAGAGAGAGAGAGAGAGAGAGAGAGAGAGAGAGAGAGAGAGAGAGAGAGAGAGAGAGAGAGAGAACAGTGTGCAGGATATATGTGGCGAGAGAGGAGGGGAGACGTCCTCGGCAGCCGGGACGTATGCTTGGCTGGTGAAGTTAATAAAACTGAAGCGGTGTTGTGATGAATAAGGAAAGAGCCCATAAAAGAGAATGTATGTGGTGGAGTGTCCCCGACGAGCGGCTTGGCAAGTGCACCCGAGGGAGGGCTTTTTTTAATCTGCAGACCCTCCCCGGCACGCTGCACTCTGTGGAGCCCTCAATAACATGGAGACGGGCCAACCAAGGAGGGTAACAGGCTGGCAGATGCTGAGCTGTGCGGGAGAGAAGGGCACGCGCTGATGATTTGACTGATTATCATTGTTGTCGGAAAGTCAGTGTCTTTGGTGCCAAAGCAAAGAAGAGAAGAGGAGAAGTGCAGAGGAATAGTACAACACTGTGATTGGGAGAAAGGGAATAGTTTGGAGGGTAAAGCACTTTTTGGTTTTGTACTTGTTGTAGGTGGTTATGGGATGCGAGGGTGGCATGCCCCCTTAGTTCCCTTGGCATTGGTATTGGCGCGCTGCAAAACCCAGACCGCTGATTGATTAGCTAGACCAAGCCTTCCTTAATCTCCCCATGGAGAATGCCCAGGAGGGTGGTGGTCTTCCTGCAACAGTCATGAAAAATGCATGCAGCTCCAGAGATGGCGAAGGGAGGGAGAGGGGGGTGGGGGGGTTGGCAAAGGGGCCGACACCAATAGACAGAGGGAAGGAGCTGGGGCTCACAGACTGCTGAGCGAACAGAACGTGACACGTAGCCATGACATCCAAAATACTCTTACGCAGTCACATAAAAGAGATGGGACTATTAGTCTCCCACTCGTAGCACGGCAACGACACGAAGCTACATGACAGGTTAGCGCCGTTATTTTTTTTTTACACTGTAGAAGCCTCTGAGAATTTGACTTTATGACACCATATTTCTGTTCAATTGGGAATGGGTTCTTTCAAAGATTTGGAACCAGAAGTGGTATGAATTAAGAACGTGGCCTCAAATTAAAAAGATGAATTCATGACATTCAAAAGATGTATCACTGCACTGCTCTGCTGAGCAGCTCAAAAGAACAACTGGCTATTATCTTTCCGAATTTTCTTTTTAAAAATCTACACAATGCTTGTCTTTGCTGATATTATAATTATTGTTGTCGCCTTTTACCAATGGCAGATTAGCCGTAACACAATTATTCTGAACGTCGTCAGGTACTCGTCTCTCTGGCTTACTTTGGATAATTTATAGTAATTATTTTCGCAGCTTACGTTACGTATTTTAAAATGACAGGAGTGTCTCAAAGTTTTCTCCGGGTCTTATTGTGTGTGGTTACGCGCCTGAATGCCAATTTGTCTGCCTCGCCGTGGCTCCCGGCTGACGAGGTTGGCCGGTGAAAGACGGTGAGAATAGTTGGGGTCTTTGTGAGCGCAGCCGTGGCAGCTGTTCATTTTCTGCCTGAGCTGCTCTCAGAGAAGGCAGTTACCTTGCTGATGATGAATGCCCCTGGACGCCGGACTGTCTTTGAGTTCTGACGGCCCTTAGACCCTGACAGCCCGGCGCGGGGCAGCCCCTCCACCTCGGCCCGTCCGCCCCAGTCACTCGCCGCTGCCTTAGAATCAATGGCAATTACTTCTCTGCGGCCAGAGGCTGCTCCAACCCAGCCGCTCGCGGCCACGCAGCGCTGGCTTCTGTATAGGGTGAGAGCTGAGGCTTATGTACAGGGAGAGCTGAGGCTCATGTACAGGGAGAGCTGAGGCTCATGTACAGGGGGAGCTGAGGCTCATGTAGAGGGGGAGAGCTGAGGCTTCTGAAAGGGGGAGCTGAGGCTCCTGAAAGGGGGAGCTGAGGCTCATGTACAGGGAGAGCTGAGGCTCATGTACAGGGAGAGCTGAGGCTCATGTACAGGGAGAGCTGAGGCTCATGTAGAGGGGGAGAGCTGAGGCTCATGTAGAGGGAGAGCTGAGGCTCATGTACAGGGGGAGAGCTGAGGCTCTTATACAGGGGAAGCTGAGGCTTCTGTACAGGGAGAGCTGAGGCTCATGTAAGCCGACAGGGTGGAGACCTCCCAGAGCAACGCTGGCGTCCCGCTGACCATCGTAACGGTGACAGCGGCTCGGGCCCAGTGCGATTGAGAGAGACTAATGGGATGTGATGGGGGGGGGGGGTGACTTTGATGACCATCAGTGTGTGGACGAACGTGATGGATGGGGTGTATCCTCTGATGAGGCTGAACCTTATTGCTCCGGTCCCCTCTAGTCCCCCGCTCCCCCTGTCCCGTCTCCACGTGGACGGGCTTCACGTGTCCTCCTCGGCCCGCTCCCTCTTTGAGCCCCTGTTAACCTGCTCCTCACCTTCTCACTCCTCTTTCATCTTCCCCTTCTTTTTTTTTTCTATTCCCCGTTTGATCCGTCTTTCACCTGTCCTTGATTTTTTTTTTTTCACTTTGTCCTCCACCTTCACCTTCCTCTCCCCTCCTCTTCTCTTCTCTGCTCTCCTTCTGCTCTCCTCTCCGCCGCTCTCATCACCTCTCCATCCCTCCTCTCCCCTCTTCTCCTCCGCTCATCTCCATCCCCACTTGCTCTCTGTGTGGCAGGGGACAGGGCACGAGATTAATGATGGCTGAGTGGCGTGGGCCCCCTCTGATTTTGTATTATTAAAAGTGAACTGCCTCAGACAGCAGACTGTATTTCCAGTCCGAGTGTGCTAGTGGTGGCAGCTAGAATTGCTCTTTTATCAGAGAATGGAATGCATATATCATATAAATTCTGCGGAGGGGAAAATCCATTATGCCTCTATCAGGATAGTGTGTGTTTGTGTGTGTGCGTGTGTGTGTAGGTGCTATACTAACTTACCTGTGCCTGTGAAAGTTGTTTGAAATATGGGTGGTCGGAGACAGCTTTGCAATACCCTAACTCTGCTTCTGGATGACATCTTTATCATTGAAACTGCTGATAACACACACACACACACACACACACACACACACACACACACACACCTCAAACAACCTAATAAAGGTACAGCTACCTATTTTGAATTCATGAATACGATAAATATAATGGATCACTTGTGGGAAAGTGCCATCATGAAGGGCACACCAGCCATCTGGTTAGCACTCCCTATTTCACCGTGGAGCACATTATTGGTAACAATTATTCACCACTATAACATTTTAACCATGCTGTGACAAAGCAAAAAGACCCTTTACGCTGATTCATTTTCTCTCTCTCGCTGCGGTCAAGTACTGTATGCACGCTCTTAACTGTGACTAGTGGTTAATGCCATGTTTTAATAATAATGTTCAAAAAGATAGTTTTTAAGTCTCTGAGTGGAGATGAATGCAGATGTTTATGGGACAGCTAAACTGTCTTCCTGAACAGAGCAATTTGCGGCGCAAATAAGGGATTTTAGGACAATTGACACTAAGTGTGGGCGCTGTCATGGCAATATTTCCACTCCGTTGGAAGTTGTTTATCTATTTGCCTTCTGAGAAAAATAAGAGGCTAATGCTGCCGAATGACGCCACAAATAGACGGTTTGGAGATGTATGTTTTGACTTCCTGCTATTTGAAGTGTGAAAAGGATCAGGGGACTGGTTGGATCGTTTCCAGGGAAAAAGGATGGTGCCTTGATTTGTTCTTTGATGTGCTATTTTTTTTTTTTTTTTTTTTTTGTCTTTCCTGTAACTCTCAAAAATTCCCATGCTCTCATCAATCTAACAGGTCACACTGAGACCCTCAGTCCAGTAAAATAAAAAAACAGGAAATGGGAGGAGGTGGAAAGTGCTAGACCAAGTTTTATTTCTGACCTTGTTTATTAGCATATTCATCAAAGTACACACCCTTTCTGACACATTTGTCCCAGAGATGCCTAGGTCATCTATTTAGCCAATGAATTATGGAGGAGGAGGGTGAGCAGGTGTTGCAAGAGGGCATAATACCGATGTGTGTTAGCGTGTTGGTGTGTGTTCTCCTGCCTCCCCACATGCTCCAGAAGACTGCACTCCTATCTGCTGTTTTTTTCCATTCCGTGCTCTGTATGGTGTCGTTGGTGTTTGTCTTTGTGGTTTGATAATCATAGGGCGGTGTCAGTCAGTCAGTCAGGCAGGCAGGCAGTCAGTCAGTCAGGCAGGCAGTCAGTCACTTCTCACATGGTGCTAGAAGAGACATCTCACGCCTTCATTAGGAGTTGTGTGTGGGCGGTTGTTTGAACATTAGAGGTATGCGCCGCATGTCTTCCCCATTGTGTGCTTGGAGTCCTACATAGCAGGAGGTTGAAACAGGAGCAGGGGAGAATTGAAGACAGGAGAGAAAGTAGAGAACATTTCCGTGGGAGGGCAGATCAGGGGGAGGGGGTGGGGGGGGGGGGGGGGGCATGTACATAACCAAGCAAATTGATGGAGGGTGGGGGGAGGAGCCCTAAGGCCGAGAGGCACCAGCCCAAGTATCATCCTCAATTACCATCCCAGCCCGGCACTAATTCACAGTCTATTTCAGACCCGCCATTATGTGTGCCGTCAGCTCCAACGCGGTCGGCCTACCGCCACTGTTGTTAGAACACATTTCCCCAGCCCCTTCTACTAGGGAATCAGCTGTGCGTGTTCAGTGTTTAAGATGAGATATAAATAACCTTTATCTGGTGCACGTTTTAGCGGTACGTTTTATTATTGGGATGGTTTGGTTATATCCATGTTAGGTCTGGTGTGAACTCGAGGGCAGGCAACAGGTGAATGCGAACAATAGGGGGGAAGCCAACACTGTCTCCTCTATTCACAGGCTGTGCTTTGCTCACCGCGTCTGAGGAAACTGTGCTCTGCATGCATAAACACACAGGTTAGAAGTGGAAAGAGGGCGTCAGCAAATTGCCTCTCCCTTGTAGTCCTGGCAGAGCTCCTGAGATGTTGGATTCAGACGCTTTCAGGTTCAGAATGGGTACGGCGTGGTGTAGGGGGGGGGGGGGGGGGGGGGGGGGGGGGGGTTCAGTCTAACCCTCCTCAGAGCTCCACCTAAGCTCCGCGTGCGAGGCCTGTCGGCAGCGGCTTCTTTCACTCACTTGTCCTGGAGCTGAGAGGGCGACGCCCAGAGAGCACCTTATTGGTTGTAGAGACGAGCAGAGGAGGAACGAGGAGGTGGGAAATGGGAGATGGAAAGATTTATTTTCAGAAGTTTAAAAATGGTTATTGTCCTTTAGAAGGGCACCAATAAATGAAAATTTTTAAAATCGCACATTTTAGTGTATGTCATCAATTACTGCTCTAATGATGAGCTTGTTTTGATTAATTTGCTCTCATTACGGTGGATTTAATTGATCTCCTCATAGCTAAACGTTTAAAGAGTGTCGATGCACCGTCTAAGTTTACCGTTCAACTGAACCATGTTTTGGAGCGGTGGGTCCCTCACAGTCACCTCTAAGTGACAATCAATTGATGACTATCCAATGACACACACAGACTATGAGACGACACGAGGCAAACATCTTGACATTTACTGTACGTCTCAAAGGACCAATGGGGATTAAACCACAACTGTCACATTGCAAAATATGCATAGATAATAGTCAGTGGGTTAACTCAATGTGATCTTAAGGGAATTACACATTTTAAACTTACTGCAAAGACTTTTTAGTGGGGTTGTCAATGCAAAACTGCATTAGCTGCCCATTCTACACGCCTGGTTTCTTAAAATAGCTTAACATCCAAGTGGCTCGGAATCCCAAGTGACTAGGCAGCTTCTTAAAAAAAACACACACACACGCACACTCGCACACACACTCGCATTCAAAAACACATCGTGGCAGAACAAAAGTGCGTAGTTAGGAATGACAAACATCCACACATCTGTCATTTGTTGGCCACATGTCGACATGTTCCAGAACGCTCCGTCAACAGAGCTGTCATAGTGGTCATTAACAGCTCCTCAGCCCCTCAGACAGGTGCTCCCCCTCGTTACCCTCGCGCAGAGTATGACAAGTGAGAATAACCCCACCAAACTGGAAATAGAGTGGCTTGTGAAAGACCTGGTAATTGTTTAGAGGGAATTCTCATTCTGTCCACTTACCCTGACATTTTGGATTCAGTGATTGTCAAAAAAGACAGAAAGAGGATCAAAGGGGGTTGACTTAAACAGACAGACTGTGTGGTAGATAATAGTGCCTATGGGTTTAAGTGACTGTGTAATGCATGTCTATGGCTGGATCGCTGCTGCTCCTGGCAGCCATTCTAGTACTGCAACTTTCTATCAAAGAGAGCGAGAGCCTGTCATTAACAGATTTAGAATAAAGCACATGGTGACCTTAGATGGCTTCTATAAGAGTCACATTTTAAAAATACACAGCAATCTAAATGTGGCTTTTTACGTTAAAACACAGTCTGCAGGAAATGAAAATGGAAAAGCTTTTTTTATTCAAATTGAGTGGACTGATTGGGATTGTTAAGTTGACTTATTCATCCTATAGAGGTTCATTAGCCCAGTAATGTAGGACACACTTCTCCCAGAGGATTAAGGAAAACGCGGCTGCTGTTACGTCTGTACCACACCTGCTCCAGATCATACAACAAATCCTAGTTCTGGAAGTATGATGATCAGATAACGACGAAAATACTTATAATGATACTCGTAAAAAAATGTAGTCCACAGTGATAACTCGGGAAGACGTATAACGTCTGACTTTCTTCTATATCCACGTCAGCCCATTTCTTATATCATTTTTCATTATGTATTGAAACACTGTGTTTTGTTAAATGGTGCTTTTTGATTGTTGCGTCAACACTACATTGAAAAATAGAACACCAAGGTGCACCCTGTGTCGTGACACTGCAGTAGAGCAGAGACAAAGAGTAAGGAAGAAAGAGGCTAGAGAAACAAAATGGCTCCAGTAATGATACAGGGAGCTGATGGGGGAATAATGTTTGAGAGCTTGGGAGAAAGAGTAGCCCATGAAATTGCTTGTTGCATCCCTTAAAACCTCTTGATTGATGGTGGCAATTTTAAAGCTTGGCAGCTTCCCAGTCCTCCGAACATATTAGGAACGAGTACTCGAGGGCTCTCTTAAAGAAACACCTCTCCCCACCATCCTTCACTACATCCCTCCGCTGTGAAGGCACATCGAGACCATGTCTACATGGACTCAATTAAGGGAAGCACAGATAGATTCGTGTTGTAAGAAGAAATGCAGGCCGTGAGCACCGGAGCCCCTCTTCTGTACCTGAGGTATTCTGGTATTACTTTGCCAGAAGGACCCCTGGATAGGTTGAAGAGCTACAGCAGCAATCTCCTCATATGAGTCAACTCCGTATTGCAACGCAGTACTTTTTATTGAACAATATGATTTTCATTTTCAATCGAAAAGTGAAAATTGATATGTGAAATGACACAATTTATTTAAAAAAAAAAAATGAAATATGCATTTTCACATGATTTACAAAAAGCTGCATTGAATGGGTAGGCACTCGGGTGGGTGAAGTGGACTGGAGAGCCACTCCGCCTGTCAGGTGGAAGGTTTTGTTGGAGCCCTTCAACTCAGAGCCTCGTGGCCTATCGCCCTCTTGTTAACTGCGTTTCCCCCCTCTGTCCGCTGGATAAAACCTGAGAACTGGGGTCAAGGGTATTGGCTAACACCTTGTTCCAAAAGCAATATTTTTTTTTTATTTTTTTATTTTTTATTATTGTACGGTTGTATTATTACTTTAGCGGTCATACATATATATTGTCAGATGTACTATTGTAGTGTATTATTTGGTTAAAATTATTTGCTAGGAAAGATATGTGTTAAGGGTGGATGGTAATGGATGTTGGCTAGACCTATGAATGTAGTTGAGACTGTCTGTGTTCAGAATGTTGCCTGTACAGCAAGTAAACCCTTCTGGTTATTCCATTTGTTAGTGTAGTGGGGACATGCAAAGTAACATACCTTGTACGATTATGTTTCACAAAATTTGAACGGCAACCATACATGTTTGAGAAAGAGAGCAAATTGTATTATGAATTAATAACTGAGCGTTTGTGAATTTTGTGGATAAAAAGACTGGCAAGCAAGGGGGTTGTGTGTGTGTGTGTGTGTGTGTGTGTGTGTGTGTGTGTGTGTGTGTGTGTGTGTGTGTGTAGGAGCACATGAAGTTATAGCTGTAAGGCCTATGGAGCATTAACAGCGAGTGAACACCTTACTGGTTGTCATTATCACCCAAGTCTGTCAGCTAGAGAGGTCTAGACTTATTGCCCAGAGTCACAGCGACACCTCCTCTCACAGCTAATTACATCTCCTTGTTCCAGTTCTACAGTGTTAATGTGGGTACAGTATCAATCAGTAAGAAACCTCGAGGTTTAATTCAACTGAAGCCCATTGGCCATTCTGTGAGAGCTCTATAGCAGATTATTTTCTATTTGTTTTAGAAATGTCATCGGTGCGGTCATTGCTTCTTCCCCCACAACATACCGTATTGATATTTATTTTATACTGAAGAAATATAGAAGTAATTTAGCTTGTGAAGTGTGCTGGGGAGCATTCGATGAGGGAGGCACGGGGATGGAGAGGACAGAGATGAAGGTCGACCCCCTCCCCACTGCGTGTCACATGTCACAAGTGAACAGACAGACTCACCTGAAACCCAAATAGATTAATCTTCTCTTTTTTTGGAGCGAGACAGAACAAAATTTCAGATATCTATTGACCTCTCTTGATGGAATTTGTCACATGGTGAGCAGAGATAGAGCAAGAGAGTGAGTGGAGACAGACAGGGAATGTGATTTCAGAAAAGGAACAGCAGGTCGCGCGCTAACGGAGAGCCCCCGTGACAGACAGCAGCCCACGTGAAAATGTTTCACTGCTGCAGTTGCCCTGAAAATACAGTATTAACATTTTCACATCGAGTCTGCTTTCATCTTCCAGTAGTGCAGCCAAAGCACCTGCTATTGTTGTCCTTAGTAATGTCACAACAGGAGCAGGGCAATCCGTGTTGCTCCTCTAGTTTCCTCTAAGCAGATGCTGTTGCCGGCTTGATGATATATTAGGTTGGGGTATTTGATGAAGCTGAGCTGCAGAAAACTACTTGATAGACTCTCTTAGCGGTGGAAACAATTTCAAGCCAGCTTCACAGATAATTAGGCACTTTAGCTGGCGGACTTGATTTTGAAATAAGCCAAGCTCCAAGCACATGCTCTTGCACTGGCGTCGCCTCTTTAACTGTGCTCTGAGGAGATGCATGAAATGGAGGACACTTCATCAGCCAGTTTCACCCCATGGTTTAGAATCTACTTAGAAGATGACTAACATGCACTCGCCTTTATGCCAACTCGTCTTGTCGTGCAAACCCCTTTGTTGCCCGGTAATTAACACATTTATTACCCTGGCCATATGGTGGTTCAATAAATTACAAACTCATAGTAAATCATATTTATGGCATTTCCATGGATATAAAGTCATCTCTGAGTCTTGGCTATCTTATTAAAATACATTGTAAATCCGATGTCGCACAGAAGGCGGCATCACATTTAGTGATGCTACTAGAGTGCTTTTAGTGCATGTACAGAGCAGAGGTGATGAAATTACTGACCTCTGTTGAACAGCATTGACTAAGTGAATGCAAATGTGGTAATTACTGAAAAATGCTTATCAGATGACTGGCCGCTATTTAGTGGTGCACACTGTGTGTGCGTGCACAGGTTTATTTGTGTGTGTGTGTGTGTGTGTGTGTGTGTGTGTGTGTGTGTGTGTGTGTGTGTGTGTGTGTGTGTGTGTGTGTGTGTGTGTGTGTGTGAGCAAGCTTGTGGTACCTATGTGTACTCACCTTGGTCCATCCATGTAACTGAAAAACTGAGGTGTAAGACTGATAGCAAAAAAAGAAATTACACAACAAGATTTCCAACTCTCATCTTCCTCCCCTAATAATTCCATTACCTTTGTAATTTCATTAATGGGCTCTGCCCATAAAATGGAGATTGTCAGAGGTAATTAAAAGATGAAGTGCACGGCGGAGGCTGGCTGCTGGAAGCACTTTGGTTCCTGGAGTCATTTGGAGTACATTGTTCCTACCCTCAGAAAGGAGCCCCCCTACCCCCACCCCTCATCCACACATAACGCCGTCAAATCCCCACACGGTGGAGGGATGATGAAGGTGCTCTCCTTCCTGCCAACAGACCTCTCATTGACATGTGCAATGAAGGGAGACGCGCCGCGCTGCCCTAGCGTTGGACGGGCGAAATATTAAATGTGACGGGTGCACAATGCTAGTCAACATGAATGACGCATAAGCAAGCAAAACATCACAACGGAATACACCATGCGGTGAGAAATCCGCATTATGAGGTTACATAGCGCTTCTCACTACCCTTACTTCTCATTGGCTCCATCGCGCAGGAAAGAAATAACCTTGCTCCAATAGACAATTATAAGCTTGTTTGCTAATTTGACAGAGTATGTTTGTGATTGTGTACAATTTTGTTTGACCCTCAAGCAGATTATGAACATATCAATATCTTAGGCCTATACCAAACACAACGCAGCAACAAACACATTAGCTATTTGTTTGTCTTCACTGAAAGAAATAGGCATGCACGCTGGTTTTTCAAAGCTTATTATCTAATTGGAAACATTGTTAGAGCCTTAGGAAACATACTTGTGAGGATTAGAGCTAAATACAGCTAATGCATCAGCATATACATGTTGACTGTGTAATTCCAAATATCTATATATATTAGTGCAGGGAATTCAGCCCATTTGTGTTACCGCTCTGGTTTCAAATATCACCACAGCTGCTGCTAAGGACTTAGAAGTGGTTAAAAAAGATGTACAGCTCGTCTGCCGTATCACTGCAGTCATAGCAGAGTCCTGGACTGGCTCGTGATGCAGCTGCAGCTGGCTTGGTAGGACTATGCTACATTAGTATTGGCATGGAGAGTTGGCGATCTTAAAGAACACCCCTCAGGCCCTGTGCACTGCCTCTTCCTCTCTGTCCTACAGCTGCCAGGATGAGAACCAAGAAAAAAAAGAAGAGGTAAAAAAAAAAAAAAACGGAGAAGATTAGAGGAGAACGGTGGATCAGCTTCATCAGTTAATTAAACTCTATTTCTGCTTGATGAGCAATTAATCAAGGCAGTGTGCAGTCTACTCCGGGGTGCGATATATGTGTGGACGTATTCCCAGGATGGGCCGGCCCAGCGGGGCGATACACTTACCAGGAGCACAGCCCCTCTCTTTAGGCTGTGGTGGGGTTAGCGGAGTCTGGCTGGGATGCCGCTAGGAGGTGTCCAGCAGCTTGCAATCACTGGTCATTGGCTGACAGGACCTAACGTCCTATTAGAGCTCTCTCTCTCGCTCACTGCTGGACACCTCTTAGAATCTTACATTAGTTAAAGGTAGCATCTTCTTTAACGAGAGGAGCCTTTGTGTGACATGATCAATACAAAGCAGGTATAAGCGTATCTTTTAGACGTTCTAATTGGTTTATTTATTCATTTTACATATCAAAGTACTACTGTTAAATTGTGAAATGCTATACACATGCAGCTTATGTGTTCTTTAAGCCTGCTTGCCTTATAATTACACTGTTGTTTCTTTTTGTTATGTTTTTTTTGTTTTCGTTCTGCCCTTCACTTTACCGCTTCCGTCTCTGGCAGTAAAGCTCTTGTTTTACTTTGGGAATAATTGAGCAGACAGTTTGTGACTAAACGCAGAGGATTTATTAAGGGGACTATGGGGAACATTAAAAGTCAATTGAAGGAGGCTATTAAAATCTGCACTTTAATTGGTTTCCCGTCTTTGTACAAATCCAGATTTTTTGTGGCTTTAATTAATAGACCTATAAAATTTGAAATTATTATATTTTAATTGTGCAGTTCAAAGTGCTTGGAATATATGTTTGTTTATGGTATATGTTTCTGTGTCAGAACCATTAGATAATTTCATAGCAACTCTGGAAGTTATTTAATAAAAGAAAGAAAATCAATATTTTAAAAACAAAAATTATTTATTAAGAAAATATGTAGAGTTTATTATCTTTATCTTGAATACATGGGAGACGCTGTTGCCACCCATTGCTGCCCATCCCTTGATAAACCTGGTTTCTGTGTTTGTTTGTGTTTCTGGCTGTGAGTGTTTTTGCTATGCTTTCTCTTAGCCCCTGGCTGTAACATAGTGCTCTTGGGGAGGCCCTTCTCCTCCTGGAGAGGATTACTCTGTAAGGCCACCCACACCACCACAGCAGGCCCCCCAGATCATCCTCTCATCCGCTCAGCTCTCTTCCACACACATCCAGGAGTGTCCCTCTCAAGAGCGTAGACTTTACACTTGCTTGACACAAGCTTTGGAGTTTTATTTGGACGGCTCGTAGTGTAGTCTGTACCAACGGCTAGGGAGAAGAAGAAGAAAAAAAGTGTCCTCTTCCTTTTGCTGCAGCAGTGTTACTGTGCCTTTAATCCCATCAGCAGATACAATCTGCGTTGAAATTACATTTACAAAGCATACGATTGTCCTAGTTTGGTAACGTGGTGTGACACTTTACAAATGTTTTTAATTGCAGTGTAGCTTCTGGCTCCAGAGACTTCCTCTTCTCTCTATTTTTAAACGGAGGGAGAGTGGGAGGGTGGCGCTGGAAAGAGAAGGGGTGGGCAGTAGGTGTATAGCTGTGCTGACTGGATAATCGCATTCAGAGCGCTCTGCGGCTAGGAAAGGCCTCCGACCGGATGTTGCCTCAGTTGCTGTCCAGAAATTGCAGATTGTTGGTTGACACTCAACAGCATGGTCATCTCAGTGGAGCATAGTGAAACTCTCAGGTATTCATTGTTGAACTTGGTATGGATTTTATCACAGGACATGGCCTTTGTTGTGGAGGCTGTTTTATCAAACACGATCGACTGGTGTCTTTCGCTTTTTGTTTAAAGTGAGTGATTTAGTCCATTCACATATTAAATTGTTTATAACCTATCTTTAAAAAAAAAAAAGTTTTACTTTGAAGCCACTCTGCTCTTTTACTGATGCCCTGTGCTCTAAAATGTTGACTTTCCTTATTTTGACGGCAAAGTCAAACTGGTCGGTGAAAACAAAGAATCTGTGAAAGATATAGGGATCTCAATGAAATAAGTACATCAATCTTCTGTCTATTCTCTTAACATACATACAAAATGGAATGTTTTTTTTGCATTTTTAATCATGTTAACAAAAATAAACATTTGTGGACCTGAAATCATCATCATCACTTAATACTTGTTTAAACATAAAATATATATTATAATTTTTTTACATAAATATAGGATATGATTTTTATTATGTTGTCGCTTACGATCTTTAACAATTTATTTTTTGTTGTCTGTTGTTTTATAATTTTCAGGAAAAAGGAAACATCGCCGTTGTATTTAACGTTGGAACAGATGACATCAACATCGAGGAGACGGCAAAGTTTGTAAACGATGGGAAGTACCATATAGTGAAGTTTACTCGGAGTGGGGGTAATGCCACTCTGCAGGTGGATGACCTGCCAGTCATTGAGCGCTATCCCACAGGTGAGCAGACCTCTCTTTTCTTACCCTTGCATATGTACTGACAGCCACAGCTCAATGGTACTTCAAATGACCAATAAATTTAAATGCTCTGCCGTTTTTAAGATCAATGGATACAATATTTGTTAGAGTGGATTTGTAGCTTAATGGGTTTTGTACTCACAGAATATATCACAGAATATCTTTTTTTTTTAAGTACCCTTTAAAATGTCACTATAACCGAGTTATGATAACTGTCAAGTAGAAAAAGATTTAAATGTCACAGCTTGGGTTTTTGTCTTCTCTAACATTTGAACCGCTAAAAAAGGCTTTGACAAAATCTATAGAGGATTCAAGTCATGTCAATAATTTAACAAGCTCGTTTTTTGTTTACTTCTAGTCTAAGGTTCTTCCATCAAAAACACTATCAAGCGAACATGAAATGTTACCCTAGACACAGCTTCAGCTTTTAAGTTCTGAATACATCTTAATAGTTGTCGAACCTTTAAGAAGCCTTTGCTTGAGTTCTCCCATGAGTCCTTATACAACTTGTCCTGAAGAAAACCTTTAGGAAAGTTTCCTGTTGGCCTGCCATAGGTTTAATGTGTTATGCTCATCATAGATGTGAACACACTCGCCCTCCCGACAATGTCAACATGGAATTGCAGAGGACTGCATGCATCATGCATCTAAGAGTAGAGAACTTAACCCTGTCTCTCCCTCTTTACGTACTGTTTTTTTTTTACCTTTTCAGGCCCAGTGGGATTAGGATTTAAAGACCAGGAAAGATGGAAGTTAAAGGCACACACACCGTATTGCCAATGGCTGAATTATATAAATGTCCCTACTTTTTTGTTAGGCAAAAAGTACTTTTAACAGCCATTTCATCCGGCAAGGATATAATCAGAAATCACAACTTGCAAAGTGCCAAGAATTAATTTATTTTTACCTGTCGTGACTTTTTTTGCTACTTTATAACTACTTTCTAGCTTGTATTCAGCTACTAAATGAAGGCAACTCACATGCCATGTTAATTACAATACAATTTGGTGGTTTACAAAGAGAACTAAATATTACTTGGTCAACTGTAGGTCTCCATAAGTGCTTGGAAAACAACTTCTGCAGAGGAGTACGTAGCTTCCTGCTGGGCTGCCTCTGGGTACAGACCCATATTTACAGCGAACACTCTGTACACTTATGTGGAGCGCATATACAAGTGAAAGTACCTGGCATGTTACTGTGAAGTTCATGTCTTCTGACATGAATTCTGACATGTCTTCAGTTGGAAATTATATACAGTGCTGTGCAAAAGTATTTGCCCACTTACAGATACTTATTGTTTTTGCACATTTGTCACACGTAAATGTTTCAGATTATGAAACTAATTTTTATATCAGACAAAGATAACCTGAGTAAATACAAAAAGCTGTTTTTAAATGATGATTTCATTTATTAAGGGAAAAAAGCTATCCAAACCAACCTGGCCCTATGTGAAAAGTAATTGCCCCCCCTTGTTAAATCATGAATTAACTGATATTAACCAAATTTTGGGGATAGCTGAGTTCAATTTCACTAGCCACACCCAGGCCTGATTACTGCCAGAACTGTAAAATCAAGAAATCACTTAAATAGAACCTGTGTGACAATGAAGTAGGCTAAAAGATCTCGAAAAGCAACACATCATGCCCCGATCTGAAGAAATTCAAGAACAGATGAGAAACAAAGTCATTGACATCTATCAGTTTGGAAAGGGTTACAAAGCCATGTCTAAGGCTTTGGGACTCCAGCGAACCACAGTGAGAGCCATTATCCACAAATGGAGAAAACATGGAACAGTGGTGAACCTTCCCAGGAGTGGCCGGCCTACCAAAATTACTCCAAGAGCGCATCGACTCATCCAGGAGGTCACAAAAGAACCCAGAACAACATCTAAAGCACCGCAGGCCTCACTTGCCTCAGTTAAGGTCAGTGTTCATGATTCAACAATAAGAAAGAGACTGGGCAAACATGGTATCCATGGGAGAGTTCCAAGGCGAAAACCACTGTGACCAAAAAGAACTCAAAGGCCCGTCTCACATTTGCCAAAAAACATCTTGATGATCCCCAAGACTTGGGAAAACATTCTGTGGACTGACGAGACAAAAGTGGAACTTTTTGGAAGGTGTGCGTCCAGTTACATCTGGTGTAGAACTAACACAGCATTTCAGGAAAAGAACATCATACCGACAGTCAAACATGGTGGTGGTAGTGTGATGGTCTGGGGCTGCTTTGCTGCTTCAGAACCTGGGCGACTTGCCGAAATTGATGGAACAATGAATTCTGCTCTCAACCAGAAAATCCTGAAGGAGAGTATCCGGCCATCAGTTCGTGACCTTAAGCTCAAGCGCACTTGGGTTATGCAGCAGGACAATGATCTGAAGCACACCAGCAAGTCCACCTCTGAATGGCTCAAAAAACCCAAAATGAAGGTTTTGGAGTGGCCTAGTAGAAGTCCGGACTTAAATCTGATTGAGATGCTGTGGCATGACCTTAAACAGGCCGTTCATGCTCAAAAACCCTCCAATGTGGCTGAATTAAAACAATTCTGCAAAGAAGAGTGGGCCAAAATTCCTCCACAGCGATGTGAAAGACTCATTGCCAGTTATCGCAAACGCTTGATTGCAGTTGTTGCCGCCAAGGGTTAGGTTTAGGGGGCAATTACTTTTTCACATAGGGCCAGGTTGGTTTGGATAGTTTTTTTCCCTTAATAAATGAAATATTCATTTAAAAACAGCTTTTTGTATTTACTCAGGTTATCTTTGTCTGATATAAAAATTTGTTTGATAATCTGAAACATTTAAGTGTGACAAATAGGCAAAAACAATAAGTATCTGTAAGGGGGCAAATACTTTTGCACAGCACTGTATAAAATTTAAAAACTAATGAATTCCCATTTAAAGGGGTGTAAAGATGTTGCAAACCTCTTTTCTAATCCTGAAAAAGATCACTGGTTCTAATGACAGAGTCTGCAACTCCGCCATTGTTTACAGGGGCATCAGACTATCATATTAAGCTGATTGAAGACTAATTAACTCTGATCATAATTGCTGCAAAGCCCTCCCCCTAGAACACAAATCCATTAAATCCTGATGCTCCTTTAGAGTTTGATTAGTGGCTATAAATGCCTCTAACCCATTTACTATAGCAGTTCCTAGCCCAGTGCTGGCCACTCTGCGATCTACAAACGTGGTAATAGGGCCGGGCAGCCAGGATAGCAATCTTGAAGAATGAGTGTGATGCAGAGGTGAGCTGTTTGCAGGGCTGGGGACCACCATTGTCAGAAAGCAGGGGAATAATTATAGCACTCGCATCCATACTGCTGCCCTCCTAATCTTATTAAAAAGTCGCATTTTGCTTGCTTATGGGCCATTGGAAGTCCTTAGCCCAATTATCAGTCTGGATTCTGGCTGGATGCCGGCTCAGAGCTGCCCGTCCATTTATTGTCGCCACCAGTTCTCACTCTCTCCCTCTCTTTTATTCCCCGTCCCTATTTGATTATGTGGCGCACAAAAGGCTGGACAGCCACACAAAAAAAAAATGGCCCTTCTCCTGAATCTTGGCCACGGAAGTAATACCGTCACAATGGGTATGTCAAACCCATAGGGTACAGTGTGGGACACTATCAGAGCACCAATGAAAGCATGCCGCACACAAAGATAATGGACCAGGGCCTGCCCTTATTCTTATTCCGTTATCAGAGCGTGATGCACTTACAAAGCTCCGTATCTCCCACTCTAGACCCCTTAGCTCTCACTAGTCCTCTTTTCCATTCCCTTTTTTTTTCTCTCTCTCTCTCTCTCTGCCTGCCTCCCCTTTCCCTGACGTTTTTTTTTTTCTATCTTGCAGTAAAGAGACAGATTGGGGTTGGAGGTTGGAGGTGATGGTGGGGGGGGGGGGTATTTGTCACTGCTCTTTTAGCTGTGGCTTCAGAAGCCACAATGAATCCAAAGCACTGGGGCCTTTTGGAGACCATGTGGTCCAGGCAGCTGCAGCTGACTGCTGAGTTCTTCCGTCTGAACTGGGCATCCACCATATTCCCTTCATGCACCTGTTTATTCTAGTACGTAACCAATCAACCATCTCTGAGCATGCGTGCAACCACAACAAATGGTGCAGTGGCTTTTCCGAGCGCCAGGATCGAATTGAATAATAATAGCGGTGACATTTTTTTGTCTCACTCTCTCCGAGCAGCTCTCTGAACAGTGGAGGCATTTGCATATTAGTTCATTTAATGTGGAGAGTGTCCCAGGGCTTGTAATGAGATAAAGCTCCTTCCTTATCTGACCACTTTATTAACAAAAAGAAAACAAGGGGTCTGGGGCGAAGCAGGTCGACTGGGACGGCTCAGCAGAATCATGGCTGTCTGGCGGTTGAGATAAGACCAGCCATGTCCCATACCAAACCCCAATCTCCAGCCGGCAGTAAGCCCAGGACCAGCTCCCACCGGCTGGGATGAATGGCTCCTATTGCTGCATTGGAGCCCTGGAGACTGCATTGTTTTAATGCGGCAGCGCTTCTGAGCACTGATCAATACGCGATCAGGCCTTGATTATATCCGCACTTAATTAACCTGGCTATGAGAATAGGCAGAGTGCTAGGTAATCCTAAACAGGATAAAGGACTAGTGTCCCTTTTTGTGGCACGGTGTTTGCATGCTGAAAAGCCTACTGTACAACATTTGGTTTTGCTGGTTCTTCTGTCACCCATGACAAAGAGAAATTGTGTTTCTGACCGCAAAGTGAACCTTGCCTATGTGTGTTTATATAGTCGGGTGGGAAAATGTGACAGCTTTATTTGCTTATTTGTGGGCGAAAGAGTGTGCATTTTGGGTCTCTGAATGTCCGTGTGTGCAATGCACCGTATGTACGTTTCTTTGTAGTTCTGTCATTCTGTCTCTAAAGCTGGCTGATACGTACTGTGTTTACAAGTACTGCCAACCGCAAAAACCAAAAAATAGAGAGTGTGCAATTTTGTAAACCCTATCATTTTGAAAGACATTTCTCTTTTGTCTAAAGATACATGGAAGGCAAAAGCATACAAATAGAATTCCTGCTGCTGCGAAAGGAATATCCATTTAAACACAGAAGGCTAGGAAACTGACCGAACCCTTCTCTCCCTTGGTTCCCTGTGGCTGGTTGTGCTCATCATCCTCCTCTCTCCATCCCTCTTCTGCCCAACCATGCCCCCTCTCTGACCACACCTGCCTGTGCTGTCTATATTCCTGCCCTGTGCACCCTTTCCAGTAGCCACTAACCTGGCTGTGCATGACTTCTCTTTTCATGAGGTGCAAGTAGGTCAGAAAGCAGGCAGGGGCGTCTAATGTCACAGACACGGGTGAAAATGGTGGCACCAATTATGTCTTATCCCTGCCACAGTGATGTGACATGTGCATCCAACAATGCTGACCTTTGAAAGTAGCTGGACTCACTGTTTAAAATGGCCGTATAGTTTTACTGACTAGTTTACAGTCCCAATGGTTATCCACCACCTCTGTTTTGAAGAGATAAAATAGTACAATTTATTTGAACAGGATAGTGCCAATACTTTTAATCCTGTAGTTGGCGAGTCATTCTTCAATACATTCAACACAAGTTTATGGTATCACAACCCCTCAACCCCCATTCCCACTCTTTCCCTAAGGAAAGGCCAATTCCACACTTTTCTGTTCTTCACATTCAGACTTCTTTCCCCGCTTAGACTCTGACTCTGTGTTAAAAGGTTGACCTCTTTCCCCCCAAACCCTGTCCCATCTTGTTTCACTTCCTGCTCAATGCCACATCACTGCAAGTCCCCTGAACCTGTACCTGGCCAGACAGAAGTAATGCAGTTGATGTGACAAAACATTGTCAATCTGCCGGAAGAAAGGAGCGGCTGGAATTCAATCTCTGAAGACAATGCCAGGCGGAGAGCACTCAGGGATGGCGTCAATGTACTGGAAGTCCTTTTTTTTCAGGAGAGGTTGGCCTTGACTCAAGGGTACTTGGCCTAAACAATGCCAAGGAGCCCTAGCAATCGAACAGCAATTTATATTGCTTTCTTTAAAGGAAACTTCTCAATAAAGCTACCGCCTTCACTCATTCTATTTTGAACACAAGAAGGGGAAGGCGGTGCTGCCTGTTTAAAAACAGCAGTGCTACTGTACATACAATCATTTTCTTGACTTGAGTACCTACAGCACATTGTAATCTTAGCTTTTGAATCATAGCTTTTGTCAAAGCCTTTTATTGTTTTATTGTTTATCATAGCGCTGTGTGTGTCATAGTTGTATAGACACTCGTTGGCTTCCTGACCTGGTTTTATAAACTGTCTTGTATTGTAAATTGCTGGATTTCCTTAAGGCTATTTTTTTCTGCCAATTAGTTTTTTTTTACAAATGGGGATGGGTAATTGTAAAATGCTATATAATAATTTGTTTTTCCCTTTAAACGGCAAAAGATTGATGTTTTTCACCGACATTAAATTTAAATGATGTTAATTGGAAAGTGTATTTAACTAGTTTAAAAGTATGTAAAAAAAGATGGAGGGCGATAACATATGTGTTGGAAGTTATTTGTTAAGAGTTATGTTATGGAAATGTTTAAAATTGTAATTTGGTTTGGTTTATAACATAACTATTAATCTAGACGAAACCTCAACGTTCAAATTTATAATTAATATAGGAATAATTTGTGTGCTAAAATAAAATAAAAGGATTGAGTTTGTTAAACTAAATTGTTTTTAGGTAGCAGTGTTTTTAAACCATCCAAAACGTACCAAAACCTTGTGCAGTTGTATAGCTTCAGCATTAAGTATTAACATTTAACCTTTGACCTTACAGATTGTAACCACTGAAATGTCTCTTTAAACTTTAAAGGCAACAATGATAACGAACGCCTGGCGATTGCTAGACAGCGAATCCCATATCGACTTGGTCGAGTAGTTGACGAATGGCTACTCGACAAAGGTAAAAGCATTGGTTAAAGTTTCAAATAAAAATAATTTGATCATAATCCAGTAATACTTTGTAAACAATAAACCTTAAAATAAATGTTCAGTAAAACTAAATTAAACAAAATGATTTGAACAGTTAAATGTAGTTAATAATGTATACTTTTTAGAGATGTCAGCTGTTTTAATACGTGTTTCCTGTCAACTTCAGGTTAAAGGGACTGTAAATGTAAATCTAAATCCAAGTAATATCATCACTGTTAAAATGCCAATAAATTATAATAGCATTGATATTTTTTGAAGTAAATATCTAAATTATCGATTTAAAAGGTCCAGTTTAATCATTCACTAATTGATATTGGTAGTGTTATTTTTATACACATATACAGTACACATATATGTGCATATTGTAATATTGATAATTTGATCTATTGTGATTTAACTGCTAGCAATGATAAATAGAGTGCAATATTAATTGGCATCAAAATTTGAGTCCCTTTAACAGACACTGTAAATATTTATAGGGAATGAATAACAAGGAAATGTATCATAATACAAACCTTTGAGTGCATGCCTTTTTGTATCGTTCCAGAACTAATTTATATGTCCCACTTACAATGTGCAATGATCCCCTATCATTTGTATGCTTTTCTTTTATGTTTTTTTTATTGAATTGTTGTCATAAAGGATGTTTACTTTCTCATATTTTCTGACCATATCAGCCCGAGGGTTTATTTTAATTTTCTTGCTCTTGCTAAAAGAGAGAATGCAAATCATCATATCCATGCTAACATGTTTTTTTTCTTTAATAATTAAGAAGTTACTGGCCAAATATATCATTATTGGGACCTTGTTTTATTGTTACGAATATATTCTAGAACCATGCCTTAACGGCAAGTGATTAATTTTGAATGACTTCATGTCTACATAGACTTCTTATCTTACCCATAGTAAGTCTTAAAGTAATGAAACAAACTCATCAACAACAATAAAAAGAGACGTTTGTTTCTAGATGGACTTCATGGTTCTTTTAGCAAAGCTACATGGATGTAAAACGTGCTGTATATATTTATTTATTTTTCAGTTTTATTTTTATAATATGCTCTCATAAGCATCCCATCATTATAATTGCAATAAATTACCATAGCTTTCTTTAGCTTGGGGTAATTTATTGGTCTAATTCACCACTGGGCAAATAATCTGTCTTTTCTGAGTTTGATTATTTCTCACAACTCTTTTGTTGTCTCTGTTGTTTTTTGGTGTGTGTGTGTGTGGGTGGGTAGGTTGGGGGGGAGCTAAAGCGGCTGAGTCCGCCATTCAACCTTCTCGTATATATGTAACGTTGTTTTCCCACAGGTCGGCAGCTCACCATCTTCAACAGCCAAACCACCATACAGATTGGCGGCTGGGAGCGAGACCGGAATCGATCCTTTCAGGGCCAGCTTTCGGGCCTCTACTATAACGGCTTGAAGGTGTTCAACATGGCTGTGGAGGGGGATCCCAACATTCGCATCCAGGGCAGTGTGCGGCTGGTCGGGGATTCCCCGTCCTCTACGCCGCAGTCCAGTGCCACAGCCAACCGCTCGGAGACCTCCACCTCCATCATGGAGATCACCACCACCACCGCCTCCAGCCGACGGGTCAAACAGACAACGCCCAGGGAACCTCAGCAGGTCAGATCACTCCACCTTGACCCTGCCCCCACCTCCATTACTCTGGGTGTTTCATTTAGACTGTGGGGTTATTTCAACTGAAGGTTCCTACTTCTTTATGCCTTTTTGTTTGTGAATTTTTTTTTACAACTGTGCATTTGGCCATACTTTGCATGAGTGTAAATGTTGGTGTCTGGCGTTGTTGGCAGTTGGTTTGTCTGATTTACTAATTAGAGGGGCGAGTCATTATGGGCTGTAGGGGACCTCACTACCAGCATACCACCACTTCTCATCCCACGTGTCCTATAGTCCCCTCGGCAACATAGTCCCCTCGGTAATAAAGACATGACAATAACAGCTCCATGGCCGGCTCCCCTCAAAACATATCCAATTTAAACAGGACATTTTAATCTCTAATATTATAGGCAAATTCAAGAACAGTGAATAACAAATGGATTGAAATTTGTAACGTATTGATCAGAGTCTTTTACAGTAGTGTTTTGAAATAGATATGTAGAAATGAAGTGACAGACTGAGAGTTGCTGTCGTACTTCACGAGACAGTTCAATCATAAAACGGTGGGTTTTATTCCAGGGTGGGAACTAAAACATGTTATGTTTTAGTAGGATGCTTGTCTATTATCAATGACCTATGAAAAAGACTACTATTGGAAAATGTTTGCGTGCCAATAGGCTTCGTTGAAAGCTGGGTCTCATTTAGGTCTCTGAGGATATATACTTAGTAGAAGTATGGATCTCATTTAGGTCGCTGAGGATATATACTTAGTAGAAGGCTGGATCTCATTTAGGTCGCTGAGGATATATACTTAGTAGAAGGCTGGATCTTATTTAGGTCGCTGAGGATATATACTTAGTGGAAGGCTGGATCTCACTTAGCTTACTGAGGATAGAAGGCTTAGTAGAAGGCTGGATCTCATAAAAGGTCACTGAGGATGTATACTTGGTTCCTACAGTATCTCTATTAAGTTCCCTGGTTGTCTTAGCGAGGAGACTTACGAGTGTGTAGGTTGATGATTTAGGCCTTAAGCAAAGGAAGAAAAGAAAATGACGACATATCCCACAGAGCAATTTCTGCATTTGGTGAAAAGAAACAAATAGACAGAAGAGGCAACAAAACACCAAAGCACTTGTTAAATTGTTACAGCCCTACAGTGATAGCAGATCTAGCCATAATAGTGATTTCAACATGGAAACACTGAATTGCTTTCATGACTATTTGAAGGACCAGGGAATTGTCACAATGTGCCCCAGGGCGTTTGAGCACTAGCTTGAGATAGGCCTCTGATCAGATGCGGTGATGAAACAATATTGGAAATTACATTTTATTTATTCATTATTCCGATTTATTTAAATTTTTATGTTTACAAAAAAAGCATTTGCTGTAGTTAGAACGCCAAACTATAGTACTGCAAAGAATCCTAGCCTTCAGTACAAAATACACTTTTTTTAATAATGTAACGTATTGGATTTTGAAACCACATCTGTAAAACCCGTTTGAAGACATTTTTGTCACGGCATGTCAGAAATCCCGCGTTCACAGTCATAAAACAGTGTATACCCCCAGTGTTCTGCCGTGTCAAAAATAGAGCAGCCTATGATTCCATTCAGGCTGTGCCCTTGAGAGGTGCATGCCAGTACCGTTTTCGCTAGATTCTGATCCTCACACAACTTACTGTTCAGAAGGAGTACAGAGATGCAAAAATAATGAAGGCAAAATCGATTCCTATCGCCCTTCATTTTAAAATGATTGATTCAGTGAAATAGTTTTTCATCATTTTCAACCCAGTCAGTGAACCATGGCAAAAGCATGTAATTCAGGGTAAAAGATTAGACAATGGACAATAATTGTAATTGTAATTGACGTTATCTGAAATTTAACCGATTAGGATAGGATTGGTAGAAAGGAAATTGCTTGATACGGCGCATGTACTTTTACCCAGACCTATTCTTCTTTGTGAAATTAATAAATAGTGTTTATCAAAAAATATTCGCTAATTAAAAATCAATGTTTGATAAATGTTTCATTAATGTATGATAAAATGGGTTGTACCAGACTACAATTGATTAAAAGGTAGATTCTGCTTCTGTGTGAAGAGACACTTGGTAAGAACTGTTCAGTCCCATGGCTGAAAGAAGGGTGCATTATCAATCAATCAATTATGTAGAAAAGCCATTACATTACGTGTTAAGATTTCAGTTATTGTGTAGATGCAAAACCAGAAAACACATTGGTTTGTGAAATCTTAGCCAAAGGGATTCACATCAATTATTATAATCTTGTTTTATGTATAATAATGCACAATGAAGGCAAACATTTGTTTTACCATGGAAACAGTCAGAGAGGCATTGCAGTGAGCCAGAGTTATTCACTACATCCAGCTCACCATTTCATTCAATCCTAATTACTTGTAGGCAATGAAAGTCACAGTAGCAAATCTAAGTTTACATAATAAACAACTCATCCAACACATAGCACTGCATATCCACTTTATTGTCCCATGTAAAGCTAGTTAATTTGCTTATAATTGACCAATTTGCATACGACTGTACACAATATATACTTAAACATTTCTGAAAAGTAACATATTCACTAACAGGAGTTCATAACCTACTTTTGTCTATAATTAATGAAGCACACTTTGTTGCATGTTGGCAGATGATATGTATTGAAATAGCCTATACATATTTTTACTCCTTCATTTATCACAAGGTGTTATCACTTATATTTTACAAATGACTTGAATTGCGACTTGCTCTTAGAAAAGGTGCTTCGGAGATTTCAGGTCAGCGTATCGTTGCGGAAGAGCTTTTGAAATGCATCTGAAGCGCAGGTAGTAGAAAAATAGTACAGCCCTGCCAAAGAGCAGTGGGTTTCATATAAAAGTGATACGTTCGTAGCGTTTGTTCCTGTGGTGGTGGGTGTTGCTCTCTGGTGCATTCATTTCAGAGAATGTTGACTGGTTAAAGAGCTCTTTTGTGTGTGCAGAGAGAAGGTAACAAAGGAAAGTGTGCAGTGGGGATGCTTCTGTGGGCACTGGTTCTCTGTGACCGGTCTCCTGTGGAGACGCCGCTCCCTAACACTCTGTCCTAGGTCACTACCCTTAAATAGACCACAGTGTTTCCTCACCGTAAACAATGTACACAATGTCCCTCTCCGTTGAATAACCCAAACCCTCCATATGGCAATGATCCATTGGGTCTTGTCTTTACGCTTTCAGGAAGAACAAATGGGAAATACTAAATGAGGGAAATGGACTCTTCATTTTATAAGCTTGAGAGTCTAACAATGTGATGCGATGACCCAGGCTTTTTGCTGCTGGCTCAGACAATCAACACCCACAGATCATTAGCTCTCATTACTGTTTAGCTTTTGGAACCGTTTAAGGATTTCATTGACACTCATTAGACGATCAGGGTCAATCAACTGATGACCGCAGGGATAGAGAGGTGACAGAATACCAAATGAAACAGAACTAGTTAAATTAATCTTCAGGACCAACTTATAGACTTCATAGTCCTGTCCGTAAACGTGACAACGCATTTGGGGTTTTATTATATTAACAGGCTCTATTTTAAGTGCTGAGATTCTTCCAATAAAAAAAATATATCGGCCAATTGTCCATGTAGTTTACTACATTCTTCAACCTCTCTCTCCTGTCAAATCCTACCTTTTTGTGTTAGCTGTTGTTTTGTTTTTTTCCAGCCTGCGGTTAGAGAGGTAGCCCAACTGTACGGGCCAGACTGCCATGCTATAATGAAGTGTCAGCTCCCTGTTGCAGAGCTGAGCCTTATCCAATTAAACCTTAATGCACCTCTGTCTGCCTCCTCAACCAATGGACTCGGTGCAGCCCTTGCAAGAATCTCCCCCATCTCTTCCCCCGGCCTGCTTATTTGATTTGGCCCTTTATTCTTTTGTCTCACCTGCAGCCCTAAGACTGAGGACATTACATTCCCCCCCTAGGTCTTAGGCATTTTGCGGCTCTTATTTTGGTAATGGCAGACTCATTTGAGGCATCTATGCTCCAAGTCCTTTGAGGAAGAGAGCTGTCCTTTGAGCCGTTTGACAAATGTGTTACTTCCCTTTAAATAAATATGCTACTCTGCCGCCTTGCACATGACTAATGGCAGCCGAAGAAGCCAGTGGAATGGACACTTTGAGTGATTGCTTTGGAGGATAAATAAAGCAGGTTCAAACAGCAGACACAAACCTGTCTAACTTTTACTCTCTTCGTTTAATTGTCTACAGAAACTTGAGTCTGTACAATGCAATGGAAACACAATTCTACCCAAATTGCTTAAATGTGTCATAAACAACCTCTTTAGCAGGGTTGAACTCAATGTGTGCTTGACTCAAACCATAAATTTAGGAGCTAAAGTACTATTTGAGGCCAGGTTGTAGGGAATTGGAACAAAAAGGAAGCTGTGTTATCAATCCACTGTGTGCTGTCAATGAGGGTACACAAATATAAAGTAGCTTCTTGTTGTTGGGCATGATGAAAATATTATGAAGACAGTCTGAGAGAGGCAGAAAGAGAGAGAGAGAGAGAGAGAGAAGGGGAAGAGAGGAAGATACGGAGAGGCAGTTTGTTGGTCGAAGATACTTAATCAAAACCACCCATGGATGATCGACAGCACAGCCACCTGCTGTAGCTACAACACGCGCTTTTGGAGATGGGGAGCAATCCCTATCCATTACAGCTATCCAGCGCTGTCAACAGTGATGGATCCACCCCTACATTGCACTGTATTATCAGGCCTGGCCAGCACGCTTATATAAATCTCACTGGTGATCATGGTCTCCAAGAGACCATCCACCATCAGTCCTGTCTGCAGCCCCTCCCCCAGAGAAAGGCACCATGGCAGGACAGGTGAACAGGGACTTACATAAAGGACAGCCGTACTTCAAAGTTATGTTTTATCTCAATTTCTCCCAAGGTACTGTAAAGATTTAGAGCTGCTTTAAAACTAATAGTCAGTACTTAGTAAGAAAATGTTACATATATGTATTTATAATTGTCTAATACAGTATTAATATTACATTTTCTATACACTATTACACAAACACATGGATGCATAATATAAAATAAATATTACATGAAATGTTTAGTTGAGGTTTGTGCATTCAGTTATCCCATATGTTTTCCTCTACTGTACCCGTGAAAATGAAAGCCTGACTACAGTGTAATTAAACTGACCCACATACTGTACACATCCCTGTTGTCTCCCCTTCCCATCAACTAATAGTACTGCCATACTTTTGGATAGCTTTGTATATAAATATAATATTGTTTTATACTCTTAATTACCTGGCCTCTTGTGAGTAATTGGCCCTTAGTGATTGTCGCTCTTTTGCATGTTGTAGAATTGCGTTACATGAATGCATTTTGTCTTCATAAATCAAATTACATAATTATTGTACGTAATTGTGCATAATGTTAAGATTGAGTCATTAAAGATGAGAAACATAATTGAGAAACATAAACTACATACATAATCAACACAGTAGTTTATAATAGTTTTCTGTTTCTTTCATATATATTTTTAACTCAGCGTTCATTTGTGCTCCGTGTTTACTGAAGACAAACCTTGCAACCCAGTCATTTACTGCAAAATAGCCAATTAACTCCAAAATTTCTGGGTGAACCTCATGTTGCAGGAATCTAATGATAAAGGGATATTTACAAAACATCCAAGAGACACTTTTGTGGCCCGTTTCATTTACAATCTTTGCAGATGGTTCAGTTCCAGTTGAGTTGGCTCTTTGGGGCCATTGCTGGGTCCCAAGTCCTAACACATGGGACAGAACTTTGGCATTGGTGCAAATGGCCTGTCTACATGCAATATACAGTTAGGCCCAAAAATATTTGGACAGTGACACAATCTTCATGATTTGGGCTCTGCATGCCACCACATTGGATTTGAAATGAAACAACTACAACGGAATTGAAGTGCAGACTTTAAGGTTTAATTCAAGGGGTTGAACAAAAATATATGATTAAACATGTAGGAATTGTAGCTATTTTTATACAAACGCTCCTCATTTCAGGGGCTCAAAAGTAATTGGACAAATAAACATAACCCCAAGTAAAATGTTACTTTTCAATATTTGGTTGAGAATCCTTTGCAGGCAATGACTGCCTGAAGTCTGGAACCCATGGACATCACCAAACGCTGGGTTTCCTCCTTTGTGATGCTTTGCCAGGCCTTTACTGCAGCGGTCTTCAGTTGTTGCTTGTTTGTGGGTCTTTCTGCCTTAAGTTTTGTCTTGAGCAAGTGAAATGCATGCTCGATTGGGTTGAGATCTGGTGATTGACTCGGCCATTGCAGAATATTCCACTTCTTTGCTTTAAAAAACTCCTGGGTTGCTTTTGCAGTATGTTTTGGGTCATTGTCCATCTGTACTGTGAAGCGCCGTCCAATCAACTTTGCTGCATTTGGCTGAATCTGAGCAGAAAGTATATCCCTATACACTTCAGAATTCATCCGGCTGCTTCTGTCTTTTGTCACATCATCAATAAACACAAGTGACCCAGTCCCATTGGAAGCCATGCATGCCCATGCCATCACACTGCCTCCACCATGTTTTACAGAAGATGTGGTGTGCTTTGGATCATGAGCTGTTCCAATTCTCCTCCAAACTTTCTTCTTCCCATCATTCTGGTACAGGTTGATCTTAGTCTCATCTGTCCAAAGAATGCTGTTCCAGAACTGGGTTGGCTTCTTCAGGTGTTTTATGGCAAAGTCAATTCTGGCCTTTCTATTTTTGAGGCTGATTAATGGTTTGCACCTTGTGGTGAATCCTTTGTATTTACTCTCATGAAGTCTTCTCTTTATGGTAGACTTAGATACTGATACACCTACTTCCTGGAGAGTGTTCTTCACTTGAGTGGATGTTGTGAAGGGGTTTTTCTTCACCATGGAAAGGATTCTGCGATCATCCACCACTGTTGTCTTCCGTGGACGTCCAGGCCTTTTTGAGTTCCCAAGCTCACCAGTGCACTCTTTTTTTCTCAGAATGTACTAAACTGTTGATTTGGCCACTCCTAACATTTCTGCTATCTCTCTGATGGATTTCGTCTTTTTTTTCAGCCTCAGGATGGTCTGTTTCACCTCCATTGAGAGCTCCTTTGACCGCATGTTGTGTGTTCACAGCAACAGCTTCCAAATGCAAACGCCACACCTGGAATCAACTCCAGACCTTTTAACTGCTTAATTGATGACAGGTTAATGAGGGAAGAGCCCATGCAGCGTTGTTATTTTTTTTTGCAGCCTTCTGAGTCAATTGTCCAATTACTTTTGGTCCCTTGAAAAAGAGGCGGCTACGTATTAAAGAGCTGTAATTCCTAAACCCTTGCTCCAATTTGGATGTGAATACTCTCAAATTACAGCTGAGAGTCTGCACTTTAAGCCCATATTGATCATATAATTGTATCTTGAATATGTTTTCGTAAACAGCTAAAATAACAAAACTTGTGTCACTGTCCAAATATTTTTGGGCCTAACTGTAGTTGATCCCCCTCAGCGAGTGAAACCCCATTCTGAATAAAGTTTAATTTAATTCAGGACAGTGTAACTTAGTCGTTTAAAAGTATTAGTGATCTTGAAAAGGCAATGTTTCACTGTGTTCTTCCACCTGTATAAGATGGTTCTCCTAGAGGAGAAGTCTGTAGTTCACTTTTAATGGAGTATCTGTTGGCCTGATGGATTGTCCTGAGGTCAATGTTATGCATTAGACTGTCTTGCGGAAGGGTCCTTTTGCCACTTTTTACTCGGTCATGTTCTGTTTCTTAGTTTAAAAAAAAGTATTTATTTTTTTCCACTCTGTGCTAATTAGTTGGTGATCGGTAGTGTAAGGGTAATTTTGTTCCAAGATAGACCTTTGCCATTTCCGTTTCAAACTTTTAAGTTAATTGTAAGTTTGACAAATCTTCCAGGCTGAAATGGTATCTTTAATTAATGTGTATGCATTTAACATTTTTTACTTTTTTTTAAATATGGTGCCTTACTGGCTTACAATTATCTACAGACTATCTTTTTTACCAGCACTGTACAATAATCAACATTTCCGACATGTCAGCAGTGTTTTGATTGAATGCTTTTGAAATATAATCTTTCAATTTAAATAAATTTAAAACTTTATTGTTTCAGACAGGCCTAATGCCTACATTTTAGTTTCGCTACATTTTTTTGGTTTTGTCTTTCGAACTAGTTTACTTGCATTTCTGATGCATTTCTGATCTCAGTAACTATAGAATTTATAGTTTTTCAGTAAGCGTATAATATAAAGCAGCTTTAATAAAAATACTGGGGCAATATTTATTTCATAAACTTTGGTTGAAGCACATTTGCTAGATTTATACTTTGGTTGCAATGCATTGTGGTGTTTCAAAGGTCAGTAAAATTCAATGAATACCTGGCATAGCTATTAAACGTTTTCTTTTTTTAAATGGCATCTTGAAATTATTCATCTTATTAATATTCTCTATGCATAAGGCAAATTCATCTGTGTTCAGTTGAGTGGATTGGTTATTCATTTTTACAGAGGGAGGGGTCCGAAGAATTCATTCTAACACATTGATATTACAACACCAGGCAAAACTAAATGGGAAATTACAGATTTTGGGATTTGATTATTATCTCTTCTTTTTTTCTCCAGTCTGCTTTTCAGACCTGCGTTAATGGGAATTACTTGTCACATCATTAACCAAGTGGAACAAGGCTCCTCAACGCTTCCCCAGATCTTATTGTATAAAGGAAAGCTGACAAACCTTGTAATCATTTCTAGCAGTCTGTGTGCTCACTAATTGTGAAGGATACAGAAACAAGCACACCCAAATGGAGGGGTTGCTTAGGAAACACACAATGAAGGCCAACCGTGGCGTATATTTCACAGATGAGACACAAAATGGATAGGAGTTTTACTCCATATTAAGAGTTTGATGTAACATAGTGTTGAGATTTTAAATCTTGCACCGGATTAAGATTTGATCAGTCCCCCACTCTGCAGTATTTAGCTGGAGTTCAAGTAGCATATGTGGTTACAGAGTATCTTCAATTATTCACTGAAAGCAAACATCCTCAGGATAAGATTTCCCTCTGCAATGCAGATGGATTGGAACGACTGCCATGCAGCAAAAAAAAAAGCTGTCTTTGTTAAGGTGGAAAGAATACTGTGATGGTTAGGATCATCCATGAGCTTTACAGGTCAGCCAGAGCTGCACTATTGATTTTTCCAGCTTGTGCTTTATTTGTTGTCCTTCAAGCCCTTTTGAAAAATAGCAGGTGCAAACAACTAACAAGGCTGTCAAAAAAAAAAAATAAGTGCACTACAATGCAATAAAAGGGGAAACAGGTAAATGCACTTTTGGCACATGGGCTATTTTGGGGAAAATGCCCCACAATGGAAAAACAGATACAGTGATGGCTAGATGGACGAAGGCGATAAAGGGATAGTTTCAGACAGTTAGAAAAGGTATTGACCGCCGTTCTTTGTATCTTTGTAGCTGGACAGCACCACCATATTTCCCTCAGTACTGTGCTGTCCATTAGACTGGGGCGGGGGGCTAACCTCTGTCCTTAGGGGTCAGGTGAGGGACGTAGCGGGGGGTCCAGTCCAGCTCTCTGGCCTTTGCGTCTTAGCTTGGCTTAGGGCTACAAACACCCAGCAGTGACAGATGGCTGTGGAAGAGAGAGGGTACACCTGTAGTGGCCCCAGCGCCAGGGCATCATCTCCTAGAGATAGACCAAATCCATCACTTTATCCTCATCTGGAAGCCATTATCAAATCTGCCCATCAGCACTGAGTACTATTGACACTAGACCTATGCCCTCTCAATAGGTTACTCAGTTCAAAAGAGCAAAGACAGCCACTGAAATTGGTAAGTGGAGATTATTTTGGCATGTTCTTTGCTCTGTGTAGTAAATATAATCAGTCTATAGAATTACATTTATAATAGGAAGGTCCAACAAGAAACAGAGAGTGTTACTGATTATGCAGGTTTCAAGCCAAGATCTAGCGCATTGACAAAACAGCCCAAGGTGTAGTCGTTAGGTAGATATGCAGAGTCACCAGTATCTCAGTCCCGGTGGCGGGCCAGTAAGTCACACTTCTTGTGTGTTAATTGAACAGTGTTTTTGGTCCATCTGGATTCAATCACTGAAGCCAACTCAGTGAGTGCTGTGTGGAGGCTGTTCCTGTTACAGCATTTGGTATGGAGACATCGACACTTTCTCATCCTAACAGCGTTCTTTTCACTCCTCATTCTGTAGAATATTTTACAGTCAAGTATTTTACATTTGTCCTCAAATGTCCATATACTGTAGTTTGTCAAATCCCAACAATGCCAACGAAATAATGAAAAATCTGTCAAATTGGCTTGCATGAGTGCTGTACATGAGTGCGTTTTTTTTTTTTATTGGGTAAACTGTTTGAATGTCCCAGGCATTTTGAATAGTCAGTTTGTCGCTTAAAGGTCTCAGCTTTAGAAGCTGTTTTTAAAGTTATTTTGTACTTGTTTTACCCGTCTACGTGCAAATGTCCTTTCACTGAAATATGAAATTGTGCTCCGTCTTTGTAATCACTTTCTTTATCAGACTTCAATACGCCTTAAGGTTGGCTAGGGCGGTTCTATTATTGTAGGGCATTATGACCCCGAGAAAAATATTAATTATTATTTCTATTATGTCTCAAAATAGTAATCTAGGCAGACAGACTTGATTTCCTCAGAAAAAGACAGAAGCTCCATCTGGTGTTTTTGCACGAGAGCCTATGATGTCTCGTAGCTTTTCACAGGCCGCCTACTACAGGATGTTATGTTTCCTACTTGCCTGACTATGTTCACTTCCTATGGCCCAGTTTCCCTGCCCTTTACTTTCATAATTGGGACTCGATGATATGGGAGGGAGGAGTCAGGAGGGAGGTTGAGGATAATAAGAGGGCTTGTGTGGACTTGAATCGGAGCCTGACGTCAATGGTTCCTTCAAGGGGTCGGCAGGAAGCATCTATGGAGGTGCAACAGGACTCGGCAAACCTCCTTTTATTTTGTGCGACTTGAAATTACCTTGGGATGATATTAGTATTGTTGTTGCCTGTCTCTCCACCCTTGGTTTGGTGTCTCAATGCCCCTTTCTGCAAGGTAATCCTCAATAGAATGCCAGTCTTCATCACACACACACACACACACACACACGCACACTCCCACATACAAACTCCCACTCTCTCTCTCAAACACACACACACAGACACACACACACACACACACACACACACACATCTGATCACATCAATAATTACTTGTTCTTAGTGCGTCCTTGGGTATGAGTAGTGATTGCCACCGACAAATTGCTTACCATGTGGGACCCTGTGCATAGTTGAATAGAAAAGAAGACCCTTTACCTTATTCTTTGCATGTACTCGCGTTTGACATGATTGTGCGCTGGCACTGGCTTTCAGTTTGAGTTGTATAGAGAAATTATTAGCGGGATGACACCTCTTTGTGCAAGCCCTTTCAGTATAAGAGTTTATTAGCAGTGAAGATCAGCTCTGCACGGACTGACTTGGAGTCCTCTCTATCTGAATTCATGCCCTTAATGTAATAAACCTGACTCGGTAGCCTACAAGTGGAAATCATGTAATCACAAATTGGATTTTTTCCGTTGTTCTGTCCTATTGTATCCGAATATCTGCACCCACCTCAAATGTGTGCTATACCATCATATATAGGCAGCAGGGATGGCTGTACCAGCAGGCAGACATGTGTGCTACTGGACTGTAGTATCAGTTGCTCTGATTTTACTGTACACACCCACCTGAACGCCCCCGACACTAGCTGGCATACGAGCCACTGATAGACTGGGCTTATGCTCCGGTCGTTTGTCTTCCCCCTGCTCTGCCATGAGTAGGAGTTCTCCTGCCACCACTATTGATCGCCACAAACAGGTTATATTTCCTAGTGCCATCAAGAATTGAAGATAGAGTCAAAAAATAAAAAAGAGACTGAGGTCGGCTATAGAGAAAATATGAAGGCACTTTCTGAGAGAAACGTACTTTCTGTGGAATTGCATGCACTGCCTTTTTTCGAAAATAGTTTTAACTTATGCTGAACTAATGATATGTAATGAGTAGTGATATCATGATTATTACCATCAGGCGATCATGGTGATTTAAGTGACTGCAATCAGTTTTCATAATCGTCATAATCAGGGTGTTTAAAATTCTTCAAATGTCCTGATCGTTTCCATTAAAAGGGTAAGGTTATTATTTTGTCCTCTGACTGTGTGTTCTGAGAGTGTCTTTTTTAGTTCTGAGAGAGTCTTTTTTATTCTTTTTCACAAAATGACTTTCACACCTGAGTCCCCAGGTCTTCCAGAGTCTTTATTATTTCCCATGCACAGCGCGCTAACAGGAGCTCGGCTGATTAGGCTACAGGAAGATGAGGCTCAGTGTGAATGACACACACCTCGCCCGCTAGTGGGTAGAACAAGCAGCAGATAATGACGGCGTACTGTAGGAACCACGGGGCGACCTGGTCTGCTGCTGTGGGAGGGAGGCAGCACTTCCGCCTGTCATGTTTGTGCAAAAGGTTACACATGGGAATCAGGCCCCGCTCCATTCATCTCAGCCACACCGGCGTCTATATTAAGATGACAAATTTGGCCTTGTCACCTGACGAGGGACTGGGACCGCGTGTCAAAGCCCAGGTAGAGCCAGAGTGGGCTGTGATTGGTGGGCATGCTCCAGCATTACCTATTACACACTAGAACACACTACAACACACACTCTGAAACGCACACCAATATAACCAAGGAAATTATTCAGAGTTGGAATGTGCCCTCTTTTAACGCTTAAAGTAGGGTGTGAAAGAAATATATCTACTGTATACGTTTATAGATCCATTTCCCTGACCTGGTTTCTAGAGGAGGAAAGTGTTTTTTATCTTTGCATTTATATAGCGGGCCCCACGGTTACAAAGGCCATTCTCATGTAATTGTTATTCCCTTCTCATTCCCCTGCCTCTCATTGGATGCTATTCCTCCTGGGCAGATCTCTGCTTTCCACCCAGATTACTACACCGAGGAGCTGCAGAGGGGCTCTGGCTTCCAGATTCGATTTCGGATAACAAACATATCAGGGGTTAGGAAACAACCAAAAGGGTGGGGAAATTCTTCGATGCGGTCCCATTTAATTTATCAGACGATGGTGGTGGAGGCGTGATGCACGGCGGGCACAATGGAGAACATGGTATAAACTTCTATTGTTTAGAACAGTGTATGCATCGGCTTTGATTCAAGAGTGAAAAGAGAGCGGAAGTGAGGAGGAACAAGACAAGGGGATGTTTCACGTATCATTAACTGGCTTTGTGAGGGTGTAGCAAACACAATCTCTCTGGTTATCTCTTGCCTACTCTGCTCAAAGATATTTCCGTGACACAGGGAGAAGCTACCCACAGCTTAACACCTTTGCCTACAGTACTGTTTATATATATATACCTGGATTGTTTATTCTACCCCAGCACTGCGACTCCATGGGAAGTTGGCTAGTTGCGTCTTGCACTATTTGTTAGCTAAATCCATAGCTGCAGGTAGGAAATCTTACCGGAGCTAAATGCTATGAAGAAAAGAGGTGATGTATTTCCTCCCAAAAGGGTACATTCTAAGGGGCTTATATTAAGCTGCACTGGTGGAATGTTGCTACATATCTGGGTCACATATGCCTTTTTGTTCAGTGTGCTGCATATGAGGTGCCGAGGTAAGCTGGATACTGAATGGAGCTATTTTGAAAGTCAAGCTGCAGGTATCCAAAACTGAAAACTCAAATCATTATGCGGCCCTTCACCGATAGGCAGTACCATGTCTACTTATTTAAAACAAAATGGCTTGTGCACAACATCTTAAGTGTAAGTAAACACAACAAAGGCCATGAAAGTATCCACGTCTTAATTTATCGACCCATAGATTCATTTGATTGTATAATGGTAATTTATCAAAAAAAAAATTTTTTTTACAGGTTTCCTCACATGTGATTGGACCATTTTATTTTTTCCATTTAATAACTCAGTAGTGTGTGTGTCCAATTAGCCACATGGTTTTATTGATGTGATTGTAGTAATTGATTGTAGTTTACACCGCACTGGTGTATACTAAAGGAAAGGAGAAAGTTTGAGTGGAACAAGTCCCTGGAGGACATGAAGCACATCTACAAAGCAGTGCAGTGTCGCCTTGAAGAAATCTACTTGAAAAGCCGTCCTTACAGAAAAGCTCGTGTTTGTCCCTCAGAGGGGGAGTTTGTAACAAGGGCGTAGGTGTGTGCTCGCTCGGCTTCTCCTATAATTACCTCCAACCTGCCTCCACACACACACACACATATACCCTGCTAACTTCTCTCACTCAACCCCATTTCCTGTCACTCCTATCACTTTCCCAGAAAGAAGGATTCTGTCTCTCTGTTTGCTCCTGGTGGTTTTAGTAATAATGTACCTCCAACGGACTCCTACCTCCTCTGTTCTAGCAACCCAGTAACCCTTCACTGTCCTCTATTCATGGAGAGTTTTTTGAGAGACAAACCAAATAGAGGAGACGGAGGAAAATGTGGGCGTGTGAAGAATATGTTCCACTGCTCATTTAGAAGACTGCCATCTTTATGAAGGCAATCCAACTTTGTGTGTCGGAAAACAGACTTCGACGTTAAGAAATAAAAACGCTGTGCAACAATTGATAATAAACACTCAAGAGAGATTACGTATAGGGGGCTACAAATTATTAAGAATCTTCTGGTTTTATCCCCTATAAATTTGATTTATTTTTCTAACTTTTGCTTTCACTTCCACCATAAGAAATTCATCAGCAGCCTCTCTCTCAATAGATACTTTGCACACACTAGTAATAATGAAATACAAGCCTTGTTTACAGGCGTACATAACAAGCCGTTGCTTTTCTAGATAAATTGGATCCGGCAGACTGTTAGTGAATGACTGAAATATTCATATCCTCACACTTTGCAAGCAATCAAGCAGTGTTTCACATTATTCATGCTGTAAAGAACAATGAGCTGGAGATTACGATAATGTAATGGACACAATTATGCCTTTACTTTTATCCATTTACATTTATTGCAAATGTCAAATTCGATTCTAGAATGCATTTTTTGTGTCTACATTTAGGATGAAAATGAAATCATGCTTCGTTGTACAGTGCACGCTGTGTTAGTGTGTCTGTGTTAGAGTGTGTGTGTGTATGTTTGTGCAGGCTTTTGCAAGCTTCCATGTGTTCCCATTATTGTGTTGATGTTTTATGTATTTGTTTATTTTGTGTGTGTGTTTGTGTGTGTGTGTGTTTGCTTTAACATCATAGCTCTGTGTCGTGTGTGTGAAGCTGCCTCCCTCCCAGCGTCCAGTTAAGAGTGTGTGAGGTGCAGTGACAGTAGCCTCTAGCAGGATGTATGGCTGTGAGGGAACGCGGGACCACTAGGGGAAGGGATCTGCTCCACACTGTTCTTCTGTCGCTGAAACACAGTGTTCAGCCTCAGGTCCCGCAGCACTAACAGCTGCTCATGTTTAAATTAAATAAAACATCTACTCTTACGTAAAAGGAGATCCTCTCATAACTTAGCAAATCCAAACTGTCCACAATGACTGGCATTATGGTATGATATATACAGTTGTAGCAGCGAGTGTGCAACACAATGTGATTTGTTCTAAACTGTTTTACCTTGGAAGAGACTTTTACTTTGCATGGAGGTAGGTTCTTAGTACATCTCAATTTAAACGTTACATTAAATCATATGCAGTTCTACTTTGGAATTGGTTGAAAAGAAAGAGCGCATTTGAAAGGTGTTTGTAACTAAACATATTAGAGGAGCTGTTAACGGGATAATAGCTTTTCCTTGTCTTCCGCTTATGTCTCAGGGAGTGCATGAGGCTGACAGCCAGGCAGACCAGCAGTGGGATGTGTGTGGGCGAGAGCCAGGCACTACACCAATTTGTACCCAGCTCCCTCCCCCCTCCCAGACCACATGCCTTCATTACTGAGCGGGAATCTATCGAGCATCTGCAACTAAATTATGCATTAGTGTTGACCTAGTTGGATGGCGCTTAAGTTAGACACTAGGAGATCCTCGATCCCTTCTGATAAGTGTCCCAGAGATTACACATCGACTGTCTTTGATGCGCTCGTGACAAAGGAGGAGTGTCTGGAATGAATGTCGTCCAAGCAATTTTTGTTTGCCAGTGAGTCATATTCTAATGTCTTTCGCTTGCTTTGTATAATAATGAGATTTTAGTTTAGATGTCTGTACCCCCCCCCCCCCCCCCCCCCCGGCATAAGATTGTTATTAAAAGAGAATGGCAAGGAATTTGCTTGGCCTGTGACCTAACCTGGCATTTTCCCATCTGCCTCCCCCACCCCCCATCTGGAACTGGATACCTAATGATTTGTTGTTGGTAGGAGCAGAACCCGGGACTCTCCCCCTCCCAATTAGGGCGTGTGGAGTGCCGATCTGGTTAGAGCCAGCTCCCTTCCTCTCTCTCTTCAGAGTTGAAATCAATGCTGGGACGAGTACGAGAGCGCATAGTCTGAACCAGTACTGTAGAGCCAGCAATGTGGATATCCCTGTGCAATGAACCAAAACTAGTGGACTAACTGCTCAGCTGAACCTCTACAGGAGGCATTTAATTATGGCTGGACATAAAGATATATTACCTACGAGTTGACTGATATCGTTGGGTCGAAGTAGTCCTACTAGAAACTATTTGTGACACAATAATTATGTCAGAACTGAAAAAGGCCATAAAAGATTAGACCATAAAATAGTGTGTATTGTCAAATGTCCTTCAAGTAACATTGTTAGCTTGTCGTTCCTTTTGGTCCTTTAACACTGTGACCCCTGTCCTTCTAAATGTGGATAAAAACAGGCTCATCCAAGCATTCTCCATTTGGTCAGGCAGCAAATATAGAGCTATGTCAGAAAACTGGTAGCCATTACTATTAGTGTGACACTAAGTGGTAAGTGAAATAGGATTGGGGCTTGGATGTTCTTCACTGGGCGAATCTTTGGCCAGGCCTGGAAATGTGGCTATCCTGGAGGACACCACTTCCTACCATGATAAGAGTGAGCCCAGTGAGCAGATGGGCTCAAAGAATAGGGAGCGAGGGTCCAAAGCACCCCAGAACCAAGCAAAGTGAGAGGTGTGTGTGTTAGGTACGTTCTGCAAATATGAATGTATATCAATAAAGCACAGCTGGGAGGGTGTATGAGAGAGCTAGGTCTGAGAGTGTCCAGAGGTTATTTGTTGTGTGCTTGTTTCCTGTGTGTTAAAGGCTGAGACCACACGACTCTCTAGTGGCTTTTTCTGTTTTAATTTTGTGCTCTTTGGTTTTCATGGTGACATTGTCATCAGATCTTTTTTACTTTTTACTTCATCTATTTTTTTTTGTTTGAGGTAATCCGTTAAACGTAAAGAATAACGTTTGGAACCTTGCATAATATGTTATACGGCACACTCTGATTCACATCAGCTACACTTTAAGGAATAGCAGAAAACAGGTTATTCCCTAAACAAAGCCTTTCATTTTGAAGGTTAAGATTGTTTCAGGGCCGGAGTGTGACAAAGGGGCTTTCCACGAACAACAGAAACAAAGCAAACAGCTGCCATCCTCTGTGGAATACATTAACAGGTCAGAGGAAGCGTGCTTCAGCCGAAACCTTCAGCTGCCTTCAATGTCCTTCTGACTTTCAGCCTGTCTCTGAAGAGACATTTTGTGTGCCAAAATGCATTCATCAAACCGAAGGAGAAAGCAACGCGCAGAAAACCCCACAGCGGCTCCCGTGAGACGGGTCGACAGGTCATCACAGAGAGGGTCTTGTCTCCCGGTGTGGAGCAGCCAATGGGCAGCAACGCTCAGTCATCTCCCTAAAGACCAGCAGCCTCTCCCCGTCCGCGTTCTAGGCACCTCAGGCCAGGACGGAGAGGGAGCACCAGGTTTCCCCCGAGGATGTATTATTACAATAAAACACAGAGACCCGTTCCATAGCCATGGGGATTGTTGGTATATGAGCGAAACGTGGATGTTACATAGAGAATGGGTGTTAGGTGGGGGTGCGTCCTGGGTAACCTGGGGGCAGCAGCGGACAGGCTCCGATTTGCTGACTGTGCGTGGCTGCGGCGAACACATGCAGGCTGTGAGGGTGCCTCCATGTCCAATTAAGGTAGAGCATTATAAATCGTGTGGGATCGAAGGCCAGCGTGACAGCCGTGGAGAAAAGAACTGGTTCCTTTGGGCTGAGTCAGGACGGACGCTTCACATTCACGTCACCTCGAATGGCTCAATCAGCGTCAGGGCTAAATCCAGTCAATATCCTCACCTCATGCAGTCATACTCACAGTTCAAAGTCTGCCTCACTGGGATGTAGGGCTTATATTCAGTCCATTTAGAAGGTTTTAGTGGCTGTTTCACTTTGTACATGGAGTCCTTTTCGTCGTATTATCCCTTCACCACTTCAGAGCACGTATGAACTTACACCTCCATCCCCAAAAATGTCTTCATTTCAGTTGCAGGTAAGATCTTCCCGTCCCGCCCTGCGAAGTTACTGGGAGTGCAGACATGATGTTGAACCTCTGCACATCTTGTAGGGCTATGGTCTCTGCAGCTCTGAGCAGAGCTAGATTAATGAGGGGTACCTTCACTCTGCAGTACTGTAGCTATGCAACGCCAGCGCCTCGTTCAAACTCACAGCTAGATTAATGATGCCTGGTATGCCATGGGCATTACTTTGAGCACTTTAGAAACACCTCAGATAAACGAACCCCAACCTGCTCCCATGTTTGTCTTTTAAAGCATTTTTAGCGGTCGGCGCTGCTTGTATACTAAATAATAAAAGTAGAAAATAAAAATTAACGTCCTCCCGTCTAACAAGGCAGCTGTCATAAAAAGAAAACATCGTTTGGTCTGAGGACATGTTTAACACTAAATTAACACCTGCAAGTATTTCATATTGCTATCGTTTTATTCAGTGAAACCCCATATGGTATTTTATTGCGTTGCCAAGTCTTTTTATAGCCTGGTATATAGGAGTCACAGTTTTCATCTTGGTGGTTATATTACTTGGTAAGCCCCTCACACGTCCCACATTAAATTGTCACAGGTGAGGAGAAGCAGAGCAGTGGAGAGGAGGCCATGAATCTCTAATGGAATTGGATTTGGACCAGGTCATGACCACATCAAAATGTTGACCTACAAGCTAATCCCATCTGCCAAATATTTTCAAAGTGGCACGTGCATTCATTTATCGTTGATTGCAAGGCTAAGATTTGCCATGCACAAAAGAATAAAAAGCCTTGGGAGTATTCTTTTATTATTATTTAAGATTCCTAAGAATACATTTTACTCATGTTTGATGGATCTGCAGCGGATGCACTTTTATGGAGAGGTTAAAAACAAACATGAAATAAATTCCCTTTTCAAAGTAATTAGTTGTCTGTATAAAGTCCTCTGATGTCACAATAATAATGTGAAATTCACACAGTCAATTTAGATTCCACCGAGAAGGCGTTTCAAATTTGCCATTTTCCTGTAACTGGATCTCATCCAGACGACAGACCATCTGATGCCATTGCGTCCGCTGCCTAGAACGGAGTGACACAGAGGCTTGTGTGAGAGTGCCCAGCCCCACTCACCCTGCTCTGTAGGGAGTGAACCTACGTGTGCGGTGCGCCTATTTCCGCAACCACCTCCCTCCCCTTCCTCCGCCTGTGACCATATCAGTGGGAAAGAGAGTTGGTCGTAAACAAAGGGGGGAAAAGGGGGTGACAGAGAGTGAGGGAGTGAGAGAGAGAGAGAGAGAGAGAGCGAGCGCTAAAGAGAGAGGTAGATGTATTGATTGTGGTACCTTGGCCAGTTGGTACGGAGTGTCAGGATCTCCCGCCAGGAAAAACAAATCACATGGTTGAGGTGATGGATGTGCCACTTCAGGTTTCGGCGGCACCGCCATCTGGATGGTCCACACTGTATATCAGCCTCATGCACAGCAAATTAAATTTACATTTGGACAGCTTCCCCGGGCTTCACCGAGCGCAGATGTAGCCCAAACAGCCCCTCGATCTTACCCCCCCCTCCGAATGCCATAATGGGGTTGATCTATTATTGCCACTTCTGTTGCCTCAGGATGACGTACAATGTACAAATGGTATTACAGCCACAATGAAGTCACATTAAGCGAGCGAACGGACAGGGCTCAATGAGATCACCTTTATTATCTCCCCCCAAATAAGTCAATACTAATCTAAGATACAAATGAGTTTGGCACTAAACAATGCTGCGGATAAGTCAAATGTACTGTGTAAAGCCTTATTTCTAAATGCTCATTAGAGTGGAGGGAAGATATTGAGAGAGGTTCCATCAGATGTATGGTGCTTCAAAACAAATGGACGATAAAGGGGAGCTCAAGGGACTGTGAATATCCTGATAGATAGAATGGCAAAATTCGATGTTTCTACAAGAATCACGACTAGCATTTCTGCTCCTCCTTAGCTGAGGGCTAAATAGACAGAGGAGCCACCTGCCTAGCAGGGCTCACTAACAGAGGACAAAGCCTGGCTCCAGAAAGACTGCCATGTTTAAATGAAACGACCTTTACTGCAGAGCTGATCAGATGGCCTAGGGCACGGCTAGAAAAGAACATTGTAGCATAATGTTTTACACTTCACTTTTCTGGTGGGTCTATGTTTTTTATTTTTCTTTGCCCTTTTCCCATATTTCCCTGAAAGTCAGAGGCATTGTGTTCAAAGGAGGGGCGAACAGAAAGGAAAGCATGGCACACACTCTGGAATGACTTTCGTAATAGAATACTTTGCCGAACAATGCTCCTCTTATTTCCTTTCCTTTAATTTGAAGTTTGAAGAAAAAGTACTGGACTGAGCGGAGAGAATTGCGACACAACAACATTGATTTTTTTATAATTTTTTTTGACATCCACCGGTTTGCTCTTTGCTTTCCAATCTCTGTTGTGAAGCTCTTTGTCCCCGGAGTGTCAGAGGTGTTCTTTGACGGCTCCTAACTCCGCCTCAGAGGGATAGATTGAGGAGCACACTGTGGGATCACCCAGAGCCTAGTCTGTGTTGACAATTGTTCGGTGAACTTTACCCCCCCCCCCCCCCCCCCCCACCACTCACTCATAATTAAATCTCGTTTTTGTGAGGATAGTGTTGCCCAGCTAGCAATGCAGCAGCTGCTACTGTGGCAGCTGGATGGGACAGCGTTGCCAGATGAATCCGCCGGCTAAACACTCCGTCTCTGCGGATTCAACCCCCCCCCCCCGCATGCTTAGGATCCTCGAATGTAAAAAAAAAACAAAAAAAAAACATAAATTATATCGATAAATAGTGTCTCATCTTTCTCATCCCCTTCTTCCCCTCTTTCATTTCAGACCACGGATGATCTGACGGTGGCGTCGGCCGAGTGTCCGAGCGATGACGAGGACATTGATCCCTGTGAGCCGAGCTCAGGTGGGTTAGGTTAGTCATCTCTTTTTATTCTACTTCTCTCTGGGCGTGTCACTGTCTAGCTGTGTGTCGCAGTCCACCTCACCGCCCAGTCACGTAGCACCTAGACCGCACGCAGCAGCAGCACCCAGACAGCATGTTGTGCGTCTTCATACTTATGATTGCATTTGTCTGACAAATTGAGTCCTTTGTGTGGTCTTTCAGTCTCTTGTCTTCATTTGTCACGACACATGGTGAGAGTGCAAAACATCAAAGTTGTCCGGACACACCAACCCCACCTCATTTGACTCCAACCAGCCAGTAATATGAGTGAGTGTTAAGACAGAGAGGAGCAGTCTGCTAGCGTGTTAAAGACTGATTCTGAGTGAGTGTTAAGACAGAGAGGAAGGAACAGTCTGCTAGCGTGTTAACGACTGATTCTGAGTGAGTGTTAAGACAGAGAGGAGGGAGCAGTCTGCTTTCTTGTTAAAGACTGATTCTGAGTGAGTGTTAAGACAGAGGAGCGGTCTGCTAGCGTGTTAAAGACTGATTTCTGAGTGAGTGTTAAGGCAGAGAGGAGGAAGCAGTCTGCTATCTTGTTAAAGACTGATTTGAGCGCGCTCCGTGTTGAGTGGCTGGCACGTAGAAAGTCCCTACGGTCGTTAATTAAGATGAACACCAAGCGGTGGGAGTACTTCCTGTTGTTCCCTGTACTGCAGCATTTATGAGCTCTTGATTGCACATGACACGTGTAAGAACACCAGGAGGGACCCCCATCACAACATCTCTCTGTCTTGGTAAGATTAAAAAAAGCTTTCATTTGGAAACGAAACATAAAAGAAAACAAAAAAATGCTACAAAAATGTTAGCTCGTGCTTTTTTTGTACAAATCTTCCTTTGCGCCTGTTCAAGGTTGTATTGTAGATGTTCAATATAAAAATTATCCCAGCAGGAAATGCTTCCTTTTGTTAGTCCAAACACCCTTGTTACGAAATGTTCTGTATGACTATCGCAATCAAGTGGCACTGTAGAGCTCCCAAAACCAGCTGTTATTTAAAATATCTTTCATTTTCAATTGTTCAACTAGTTTTTCTCTTTTGGATTAGGAACACGCATACTAAATGGCTTTCTCCAAGCCTCATAAAAATATGCAGCGCATGGTGTGTAAAATAAGTTATACTGACAAATTAAGAGAAACAACTGCAGTTTGTGCTCATAACTGCGGGGCTAGAATTCTAATCTCCTACCTTGGAACACTAAAAAAAGGCAATTAAGTATGACCTCCGTGCTTACCTTTGAATAAAGGGAGTTTAAAATGCGTACGGAGCGGATCAAGAGCACGGAGAGCAATTAAGTCCCAACTTAAAGGCCTCCCTCTCACTGTATCGATCTGTATGTGGTAATAAAGCCTCCGCTAAATTAATGTCTGCCCCGTAGCACGCAGCCCCGCCGTCTGTCTGATCTATCTGCTTATTTCCCTGGCTGTCTTATTCTTACTGTCTTGGACTAGAACAGCATCAAGACCAGCACTCCGTCTACGGCTGTGTGTCTTTTAAAACATCATACAGTGCTTTTCCCCCGTGGACACCTTACCAGCGCCTCTTGTTCCACGGTACATCTGCTGGCTCAGTCAAAATGAGCACACCAGAGAATTGCGCCTGTGCCACTCAGGTAGTGTAGTATGGACGTTGTCTCTTACAAAGTCACCTGTCAAAGTGGCAGCGGCAGCAGCAGCATGACCAGACCCTCTCTCCCTGAGCCCAGGATCTCTCTCTCCTCCTGTGATCTTTGGAGGGGATTTGACACCCGAGTGCTGTGGGCTCCCAGGGTGACAGCTGTTCAATGGCGGACCCTGATTAATATCTACAGTGGCAACCATTCACACGCTCTGTCGAGGGCGCGCGCCGCACTGTAGAGCCGGGAAGCGCGGCCATGCATGAAGGACTAGATTCACCATCATCAGCCGCACCGGGGCCACTCTCTCACATTACAGGCTCACTTTCTCTCAGCACTTATGATATACTGGCCGTCTCATCTAATCAGTAAATCACACAAAAAAGATCCCTCAGTGATGATTATCGAGGGCCAGTGGTGCACTTTCTTTTTTTTCCCCCTCTCTTCTTCACCATGATCCTTCCTCACAGCTGCAGGTTGAGTTTTCATCCTGGACACCGGCGAATAAGCAAGCATTCCCAGAGGGGAAGTAAGTGGGGGACTCATCAGAGCGCCTGCTCTTGCCCAAGGTCAGCCGTAGATCAGGCCGCTGCTCCCTGGACAGTGGTCCCGCTGCCGTCCCTATCAGCCATCGAGTGACATCGATCGGCGGGCTTACTTGTAGCCATGCTTCATTTCTCTTACCTCCGGAAACCACAGCGAGCCAGCAGCACCGGCCAAGCTAATCTTCCAGGAGGACTCCGATTAGATCACGTTGCAGCAAATTGAATCCCCCCCCTCCCCCTGGTGGAGGGAGTCGCCCAGGGAGAGGGCCAAAAATGCTGGGGCAGCTCGTGGAGAGTGGGTCCAGAGGCAGGCTGGGGAGCGAGGCTCCAGCCAGCGCCAAGACACGGTCCCTAACAGCTGCAAATCAAAGTGAGGAACAACAGTGGAGGTTGGCTGAGGCCCAGCCAATAGAAAACAGAGCTGGCGCTGGGTCCTGATCCGGTCCATTCCATCCAAAGCCAGAAAGACTGGTATTATCTGAGAGGAGCCCAGAGAATGTTAGGGTCAGGGTTGGTACTCTCTTAATTACATTCACCGGAACATAGGACCCACCATAGCTTATGCTTCTGACTCGATATCTGCCTATCTCAGCCCAGAGGGCACAAGACAACTAGCGTTATGCGATATGATATGTGTCGAGGTGTTATCTGTTTTGCTGAAGTTTACACATTTGCCTCCCATGTCATTAATTATCTAGCAGTCGGCCATGTGGAATGTACGCCTGTGTCATTGAGATTGAGTGTCGTTCTGAAAAGGAGAGAAAGACACAGAGGGCTGCCCTGTGCTATCCTACCCCACCCTTCTCTCTCATCATCTCTCGGTGCTTCTGGATGCTGCGGCCGCCGCCTTCCAGCATGCCTGTGGTCAGGTTAAGGTTAATCAGCTCCATAGCTTCTCTGCTTCCACTCCTCTCTCCACTCTCTCCCCTCCAGCACACCACACAGACATTAGCAGCGGCCAAAGTGTTTGACATTTTGCTAATATATTTGGTTTATCAGAAGGGGTGTGAAAAAAAAAATACATAAATCATATGGCAAATGGTAAATCCTATATTTAGGCCGAGGGCACTGACAGCAATGCGTCCGGTGAAAAAAGGAGTGCGGTGGTCAAATTATTGTTTTAAAGTAGCTCTGAAATTAATGAAACAGTAACAATGCGGTGCTGGCTCGAGAGGTCACTGCCCACATTTAATAGGTTATTCAATCATACCCAGCAGGAACACTCGCTGCCTTCTCCGCTTCCCACACTGAGTACCATGCACCGTGCATTTCAATCGACTAGCTCTGTGTAGGAATAAGCCCTGCAAAAAATAAACAAAAACAACAAAAACCTGAAGATAAAACAGAAGAAAAGCAGATCATCAACATAAACAACTGGGGACAACCCTAATGGTGGGCACAAATTATATCAAATAATTTAGCCTAGACTAGTTTTTGTTTAAAAACATAATGGATATAATGCCTCTTTTGAATTATTTGATCTACCGCTCCGCACTGGAAATTAGCCCACACAAGTATTTCATGGTCCCACATTCGATGGTGGAGGAAATAGGATTTCATGGTCATGTGTGCGTAGCTGTCATGGCCACTCTAGCCTGATCCCGCCAAAAATGTATATTTCCAATTATTTGTATTTGCTCTTCAGACTCCAAGCAGATCTTTTGACATGTTGACTTTGAAGCTAATTCAACGTGTCTGTTTGTTAGTCCAAGTGACTGACTTGCAAAACCAGGAGAAGTAGAAGGGAGGCTGCTTCATGGCCTTGGGAACGGTGAGTGGGACACTCAGGGTTTGCAGACATTACTCTCTGGATTCACCGGTGGGATCACTAAGCGGGAGGATTGCTTTCTGCAGAGACACTGAGCCAACCGAAAAGTAAACACTCGCCGCATTCTCCCCTCCACCCAGCTCGGTTTGAAAAGGGCTGTGATCCGTGAAATGCACATTATTGCCCGAGCCAAAGGAATGGAATAATGGTCAAAGAGCATTCTGCATTGCCTTTCATTTGGGGCCTGGCTTCGTCCCCAGTAAAAGATCAAATGCTCTCACAGAATACACATTACACTTGAACTTGTGCCCTTCCTGAAACCAAATTGTATTCTTTTCAGGCTAATAATTTTCCCAAACATGCATTTCATTTTGATGTGTGCACAGAAAATGTATTCATGTGAAGAATAAAAAAACGTGGTAGGTTCTAGCTGCGGTTTGAATAAACCAAATGTATGGAAGCAGTGCAAGGATTCTTCTAATCCAATTATAGCACAACCATAAGTTGTCCGCCGAAACATAATGGGGTTTTAAAACAGGATTGTAGTCTTTTTTTTCTGTCACATCAGCACAGCCGTAAACATGTTATCTACTCTATAACAATAAATAAGTGCAACAAATTGTCCAATAAAGTCTTTACCATTTACGTTTGATTGGTCATTCAAAGCTAAACTCAATCTATGTGGAATGAGGAAATTTGAGTGCTTGACACATTCGATTCCGGATATAAACAAAATGAAAATATGTAGCAATAGCAATTTCATAATATATGTTTCTTTTTACGTAGAGGAAACACACATACTGCGCCTAAGGCTGAAGTCGCTGCACGCCATGTATGAAGCGACATCAAAAAGTCTCACTCGGACCTTTAATTTCATGCTCACTCAGTTTTCTGCTCCTCCTCCGGTTCGTGAGCATAGGCATGGGGCGCTCTGCATTCACACACTCATGACTGTCAGAAGACACTCTCCTGCCACCAATGCAGCATGTGCAAAAAAGGACTTGATCACTCGTTGAGGACACTCCATTAATTAAAGAAGGAACAGACTTAATACCTCAGTGAGTTGGGCCTACGCTGGCTTTGCAGCAGTTGATACAGTGACCTGTCTGCAGTCTGATCCGAGGCTTCGTGACGAGTCCGACAGCTGGTGATTACGGCTGGATATGTGCAGTTACTACCAACACTAATCTGGCTGGATTACAGCAATGTGTCAGTGAGCGAGCTAACTAAGCCTAGGTCTCACTGGAGGCATCCCACAGCTATGCCTCCCCGAGCTGCCCTCGGCACATCCTTATCCACTCCCGTAGGTTTTACAGGGGAGCACCGCAGGCTGTCGCTGCATGTTAAACCACCATTTAATAGACTTGATCTCAACTAAGTCGCGTAGGATTCAGATTGTAATGCAGGTCTTAGCCTTCTGATAAAAAAAAAACAGGAGCCAACATAACAGTGTGCCGTACGATTTCCTGTACTTTCTACAAAATCTCTTTACCTGCCTGTTAAGTACTATCCATTCAGCTAAACACAAATTGGGCCGCACTTTGTCCATTCATTATGATCTGAGTAGTGCTGCTTGCTCCATTACTCCAGACCAGGCGTCCTCCCCTCACCTGAAGCAACCTGTACATTCTGTCTCGCCCACACCAATGTGCCCACAACCTGCTCACGCCCTAGCAAATTGCCAAACAAATGAACCACTTCACTAGAGATAAATGAGGAAAAATAGGCCTTAAATAGGACCATTTATTTAAATCCCAGCCGCCACAGTGGAATCTCTGATCCCATTCCTCTCCTTGAGAGGCAATTGGCAAGGCCGTTACAAAGGGTGAAGAGGAGGGGATAGAGGAGGGGAGTGTAGGGGAATCTAATCAGGCATTCAGAAGCCATTTGGAAGTGGGGCACCACGTTGCACCACTATCACCGCAAACTGGTGTTGGGTGCCTCCTCAGACAGAGAGCCAGGTAGAATTACCAGGAGAGAGAGGGAAAGATGCCAATAGCCAGGCATTCTTACGGGTGATAATCCAACCACTGCCTGGAGGAGATAGACCGCTGGGCCCGCAGCTGTCATCAGTCTCTTTAAAGTCACCACAATTTGGTACCATTACAGCGGACTCCCTCCTATTGTATACTTAGTATTTTATATACTCTCATTAGTTAGAGTGAGCTTTGAAATAATCATTATAGGATCTTGGGATTCGGTTTTCTCGCTGTAACCTTAACCTGAACTAGACGGTCTGGCAAAAAAAAAGGGAAACGAGTTGTGACTAAAATGACTGGCAACATTAACCACAATCCTCTTATGAATAAAACAGGGGTTTTGTGATGTCCAGGAAGTCACACAGTAACACACGTTACGAAGAGAAATGAGATGAAAAGGTTATTCTGGCAGTTTGACGCCACTTCCCCGCGGAAGTGAACCCCCCCTCGGTGTACCTCTCACTCTCCCCGAGTGCTCTCCCACTGTGCCACCATGAAGCAACGGCACCACTCTTAAGGTCGTTTTCTCTCTGTCTAATTTTACCCTTGGCTACGCTCGAGGTGAGTTTAGAAATGCGGCCATCATTTTTAAACACTTGTTTCAGGCGTCATTTCGCTCCTAGTGGATGTGCCGTGGCTGGGAGGTGATGGAGTGCTAATGAACAGACAGGCACATGCCTTCTGGACTGGGGCCTTCTGGGGCCGGTGGGTGTTGATGAAGCTGGTGCATCCTCCTCGTAACCCCACTCTGTCTCACCCAGAGACCGCCAGGACAAGTCCACACATAGTGATGCTCCACTTACAAACCCCCCAGAACACACCCTTTGTGACTAAGGGGCCAGCATCAGCTGCATCAGTGGATCCGGCAGAGGAAGGGATCTGGACTTCCCTTTGCGGGCAGTCTTATAAACTCTAAGGCAGGTTAATCTCTCTGGACAAAGACACGACGTTGTCAGCATAATGTTCGGCACAGCTTTAATCCTCCTGCTATGGAGGCCACTGCCAAGCCCTCTAAGACAACTGAAGCTCCCTTGTTTTGATGAGAATACAGTAGATGTTAGTGTATGATGTTAGTAGATGTGTTGTTGGGATTTGTTCTGTCTCTTCAAGCAAGTGCAGGAGGCCACGGAGTGCTGCCTTGCCATTAGGGATTTGGTTGACAATGACCTTCTTTGTCTATCTGTCGTCAGCGGGGTGCCAATCAACACATATGCACACCCAGGCAGGTGACAGTAGAGTCTGTTAGATCGTATGTGGTAAACCCCACAGCAGCGACTGGGTGAAGCTGTCACAGGCGCTCTGCCAGCGGAGAAACACCGAGCCCCCACCCCCACCCCCCCACCCCACCCCACCCCCCACACACACCTTGCCTTCCCGGGCTCCTCCTGTCACCTCACCTCAGGTGATGAGGGAGGTCACCGAGGGAACGCCTGACTGCCCTCCCACAACTTCTCTGTCCTCCAGCAGCCTGCCGCCAGGATATCTCTGCGTTCAGCTCTTTGACCCAGAACAAAGAATAGATGGGAAAATATAAAAGCAACTCATCACAAACACACTCACAAAACGCTTGCTGGTGGAGAGGCGGTGTCAGCCGGTGGCTTTTGCCCACGAGGCGAGAGCTTCCTTCACACCTGTCTGCAAGGATAAGTGCGCTTGTCACGGGGCAGAGCTAATCTGTTGCAAGGCTCAGTCACACTCAATGCCCTGGCGGCCCTTTCCTCTTGTCCTTGAGTGTCTGCTAGCATTGTTAGCACACCTTGTCTGGTGATCCGACCAATGCAGCGTTTGTGATTTAGCACAATGAAAGGCAACGGCGTCCTTTCCTTTTGCCACGCACAATGTTTGATTGATCCAAAAGGTAATTTAATTTCACCTGGCTTACTGCAAAAGGTACAGAATAGTTCTGTGCTTAATTTGGTTCCAATGAAATTCATCAGGGTTTCAACAACGGTCACTCGTGCCATTAGAGCTGGATGTTATCAGATATCGCCGTGTTCATGAGAACATTTTCCTGAACATTAACCATTAACACTGGACAAGAAATGGATGGGGGTTTGGAAAGTGCTTTTTTCTAAGGAGGGCATTAGTGCGGAGCAGGGAGAAATGATGGGGAGCGGTGGAGAGGGATATCGAGTTGATGGGAGTAGGATTATAATTTGGACGGCACTCGGAACATAAAGAGGGCTTGCTGATATGCAATCAGTTCTCCATTCAGCACTGCAAATGATTCCCAAAAGTGCAGTGTGCTCCGATATTAATCCCCTGTTATCAAACATTTAGAGTTCATTACAGGGCTGGTTTTGGTTTCATTGAAATGACTACAGACATTTGTGTGAATTATTCTGGCACTAATGCGTGATTTGCATCATAATTGCCTGTTGCTGTATTTGTTATGGTGGACAGCATGCACTGTGAGGAAGCTGAATAAAAAAAAAAGTCCTCCCATTCACATCAGATTTGCGATTGGACTCAATGTCATGAATTGTCTTGTGACTCTGATTTATTTTATCTATTGGCTCTCGTGGGCTGGGCCACTCAATTGCAATGCTTTCTAACGTCAAGAGGGAAGCATACGCCAGTGTCAGCTGCAGTGGCACACGCAGAGATATAGGATCGCTCACCTCCCCCTCATCATCAAATAGGGTTATTGATTCACGTGCATACACCTGAGGCACTCATTCAGTCATTATATTGAGAATAACCGCGTCTGTGTTGTGCCGTGAAAGGCCCTGTTATTGATTTGGTTGTGTTGGTAACCATAAATCCTCTTTATCTCCCCCCTGACAGCTAACCCGACAGGTGTCAGTCCAAAGGGCTACCCGGGCCCCTCCGAGGTGTTCCGTGAGTCCAGCAGCACCACGGGCATGGTGGTGGGCATCGTAGCAGCAGCGGCCCTCTGCATCCTCATCCTCCTCTATGCCATGTACAAGTACCGCAACCGCGACGAAGGCTCCTACCACGTGGACGAGAGCCGCAACTACATCAGCAACTCAGCCCAGTCCAACGGCACCGTGGTGAAGGAGAAGCCGGTCAACACGGCCAAGACGGCCGGCAAAAACAAGAAGAACAAGGACAAAGAGTACTACGTGTGATCCTAGTGACTTTGGTCTTCTTCGCCAGACTCATTCGAACTTTTCTTTTAAAAGACGAACAGGGAGACCAACATGTGTATAATAACCAAGTTGAACAAAACAAACAAAAAAAAAAATCAAAAAAACATTTAGTCTTCATTTTATCTAAGACATGGCGGTACACTGAGCAGTGAATCTTAAGAAAATAAAAAATTTTCTCTAGATGAAATCCGAGCACACAGGACTATCAGACATACAACAGAAGCTTGAGGGACTGATGAGAACGTGAGTGTGGCACGCTGCAGAATATTCAGCCAATCAACACAATACCTATCCACCATGACAAACAATGTTTTACCCATCTGTGACTTATTTTACCAAGATGTTGGCATTGGACTCTCCAGTTTCTTATAAACATGAGAAGAGAGATGTGTAATGCAAGGGATCTTCAGCATAACAATGTTTTTAATTTGCATTGCCTGTGTTTGTGTCGTTGGGACCTTTTCTATGAGAAAATGACTAGAACACGATGCATAAATAAGTATATAAAGAAAAGCGCCAAACATTACCGTCGGATGAAAAGGGGAAGAAGGTAAGAAGTCAAGGCAACCAGCATATAGGATGGATGAAACGAAGCCACCTATGTCAAAGGAATTAGCCAAAGTATTTGCACTTTTTTAGGCAGTGGTAGCCAATAAAAAAGCTCATACGAGGCTGAGTGATCTGGCTCTGCTGAACGAAAGGCCTCTTGTTAGTCTAGAGAGACTCGGCTACAGAGGGTGAGTACATCCAGTGTGCCACTTAGAAATCTGGAGGCCTTTGTGTTTTCTCAAAGTTCTGCAGATATCTGAGACTGATCATTTGGGAACACTCCATGCACGCAAAAGTATCTTATAACAGTACACATGTTTATAATACAATACAACCACATCTATGTGTGCTTTCTGGACTGTGACAAAGTGGTGTTTTATAGCCTGTTATATAGATGATGCAAATTAGAACTGCTCCTCAACCATCTTTGGAATAAAACATAAAAGGACAAAAAATTTAATTAAATGTAAAAAAATTAAATAAAAAAAAACCGTAAGTGTTGCTAGACATAGAAGATTTTACGATGACATCTGCAATTGCTTCTTTTTTCAGTTGGGTACTTTGGTTATTTTCTGTTTTTACATGTGTTCCTATTTAGTTTTTATACAAATGCCAACCTGAGATGAATTGATCCGGCATAGTAGTAGCCCAAACCTGTCCTTAAAAATGGCACAGGGCGATGATGGTGGAGAGGCCCTGTTTTAAGGATATTGGTAGAATCACTGCCTTCCTCCTCATTCCTGCCCCCAAACTATACCTAAGCGAGAGTGATTATATAACATATGAGTGTTGAGGACGATCATGGGTGATAAAGATGATGATGTTGATGATACTGACGATGATAAATATGCTTGTGTTGTGTGTGTTTCCAAGTGGTCCTAACTGATTGTCCAACGTAGGTCTGGACTAATACAACAGGAGGAGAATATGACCAGTCAGTCATTTCCAACATTATGTGTTTGTACTGTCATTCTGTCAATCTATTCTGCTTTCCCGAGACCTTTACTTGGAATGAGTATGAGGAAAATGACCATGAGCTATAAATAATGATGATTATACATTTTCTTGGTTTGCTTCTTTTTTTTATTCCTCTTCATGCCATTGTTGCCTACAGTATATTATGTGGTAGCAGTTCATATTCATATAAAAGTGACAGCAACAATTTTTGATAAAGAAATATTTCAAGAAATGATATATACTGCTTACGTGCTTGAATAATAATCCACCTGACTATAGCACCTTTTCAGGATCCACAGTATAAAACGTTAATGTTGCTTTAAAATTGAAAATGTATATGGTGATGCTGTTATTAAGGAACATGATGGTGTCTATGGTGAACGTTTGCCTTTTTTGTTCTGTTTAAATGCCAGCAACTCTTTTGCTGCAATCAAATTATATGGAATAGATGGGAGAGTAGTATTTATCTAAAATACTTTATTTCCCATGTAAACTTCTGGCTTTGTACACTTAGGTAGCTCAACTGGTATAAATATCAACAAAGTTTATAATGTTTTTATTTACTTGTGCCTTTTTGCCCTCTGCAAAGATATCAATGGGAAATGTGACCTGCTATAACTAGGGAATCCATCTCTTCTAGAGAACATCAGAGAATATGTATTGTGGAGCACTTTCAATCAAATGCCCCTGCTTTTTACATCTGGGAGGTTGAAATTTACTGTAGTCTCTTACAGTATGCCAACAACAGAAAGGAATGTCAGAAAGTCCTGAGGACAATCCAACATAGCACAGTATCAGACCGAATGCACCGTGAAGCTATCAATTACACACATTCAATCTATATAACTTTATTCTACGTTTGATTTACAGACCTGACCTTTCATAAAGACTGCCCATGGATTGTTGCTAATTGACTCTGATACCATTCTGACCGACTGAGAGACGGACTCAGTGGCATGGGATATGTCTACTCTAAATGATAAATAGTGACGATCTCTGGTGAAAACTAGCAAAGGCGTTGAATGGCTTAGAATGAAGGCAGAATCCATCATCTCTATTGCCCATTCAGAAGAAGCCCAGCCCTATGAGAGTATTTATAGCAACCTTCCTCTTATCCTCTTTCCATAACAATTTTTTTTTCTCTCTCTCTCTCTCTCTCTCTCTCTCTCTCTCTCTCTCTCTCTCTCTCTCTCTCTCTCTCTCTCTCTCTTTCTCGCTCTCCCTCGCTCACTGTCCCCTTCTGTGTCTCTCTTCTGTTCACATTATGCTATTGCTCCTCGCTCATGCTTGCGCCAGGCATCAGTATAAGCAGGACATACCAGACGCTCTTTTGATTCGACACGTTTATGTAATGCCCGTTTTCTAGTTCATCCATATTTTCCTTTCCTGTCTGCCCTCCTCTCGAACCTAGTTCAGGCAAATCTTATAAATATTTTTTTTTCTGGCATTGCTTTTAACTCCCACTAATTGTATTTGTGTCTCAATTTTATAGCTTTGTTTGTCGTGTTGGTTAATGGTGGTTATTGACAAAAAGCAGTCGTAAAATAATATTCAATCAACATCACATGGGGGAATACCAATTTTGAGTTTTAGGACAAGAAGTATATAAAAAGATTACGTATTTTGGTGGTTCATATTCAAGAGCATGACATTTTCTGCGTGAGACACAAACACTCTTGGGGTGAAGGACTGCATTATTGCTAGACTTACTGCAGATGCTGGCAGATGTTTTCTAAAGCCAATACAACAACAAAATGTTCCTATTTAACTCTTGCTTTGCATTGAGCCAATCGGTTTCTGGGATGAAGAAAATAAATTTGGTATCAATCTTGCCCCCGCCCTCCCCGCTCCCCCGCCCCTCCCCTCCCCTCCATCGTTCATCTTCTGTTCCCAAATCCTTGAAGTAGTGACAAGTATGAAGGGAAGGAGAAAGCGAGAGGCGGCCTAGATAATCCTATGGGACAGTGTTCCATCACACAACAACACATCAAACTTTTCTACTTTTCTACAGCTGTTTAATGTCACTGTTTCAACACTAGAGATAGAGACAGAGATTATGCTAATAATGTAACATTTCAACAACAAAGAAACCAGTCAGTTCCTGTGGGAGTGGTGACAAGCAAGGTTGCCTAGATTTGAACTTCAAGTTTTTGAGGGTAGAAAAGAGGTCCAGAGCACCTGTCCGGTTCCGCTGTGAGGCCCGAATGGGGGACAGAAGGCCTGAAGTCCAGGCCACGGCCAGCAGGAGAGGGCCCGGCCCCAGGAGGACGAGTCAACATGGCAAGGGCACCAAACACATTCAGCATGCAAGGGTGCCATTTATCAAGGCTGACAGCTTTGTCTCTGAGCACCGTTTGGGTTTATTACCGTCACTTTTCTTCCCTCATAATGATGTTTTCTTTAGTAGGTGCCCTGGGAGACCCACCTCATTGAAAGACTGCCACGGTAACATCAAGGTGACAGGGCGGGAAGTGTTTTCACTTTATTTTTACTTCAAGCGACGTTTAAGGAGCTGAAATTAGATTGGTGCTATATATTTTATATATTTTATGAGTAAGAAGACTTATAGTTATATAAGTTATTTATAAGTTATAAGAAAACTTAAATAGTTTAAATCTTAATCTATGATGACAAAATAAATATATGTATGTGCCCTTTAGTTCATATAGGCTACATACATTTATTGTGGATCTTTGTGATGATGATATGATTGATTTGTGCCCGTGGGGAGTATCATTGTTTTCAGAATTAATATAATCTTGCTTAATGTGATTCTGTTTCTGCCTCTAGGATCTATTGCGATGCTGAAATCAATATTTAATATCTCAGGATCAATCTTATCTGTCTTTTTATTCTACGTTTGTGTTGTCAGCATACCAGGCTCATAAATGTACTATATTGAATAGATTATACATCAATATGAATATAGGACTTTATCTCTGAAAAATTCTCAAGCAGATACAGCATAAAACGTGCTGTAGGATGACCTAGTTAACTCTTGGGATCGGGAATGCCAGCGTATGTCACCAGTAGATCCTTTATCAGATGGATGTGCTTTGAAATATCAATGTTCACTTTATTTAAGTTGCTTGAATTCTGTGCTGTTTATACATACATACTTGTTGCAATGCTCAGGCTTGACAGCCAATGCATCGATTGTTTGATTCTTTGCAAAGAAAGATACCCATTTCCTGAACAGCATCAATTGACATGATGGAAAGATTAGTTCATTTTAATATATAAACAATTTAAACTTTCCTTTAAAAGCTTCTTAGTACACTCATGAACCCCCCACCCCACCCACTGCATGCACACACACACACACGCACGCACACACAGACACAGTCAAACACACAGACTCCAACCCCATTGTCCTTTTACAGATAGGGATTTGGCAAGTCTTTTTTTAGCTGCATCCCTGGTCCCTATCCTCCTGTGGTTTTGGGCCAGAGGTGGTACCGTATCATTTTCCAGGACAAGGTCGTATTTATTATTTATTCGTGTATCTGGCAAACATGTCTGTTGCTGTGCTTGTTGCTTTATTTATTTATTTATCTCCCCGAAGAACAAAAATGCAAGGCCATCTTGAATCCAAGATTGTAACTGACAGCTTGCTCTCCCATATAGGTAAACAGAAGTACTACCAAACAGAGTGGTCCTGTGAACACTGCAGGCCTATTCTGGGATAAATACAAGATCTTTCCCTGTGTTTGTAGTTAGACCTTTGTCAAAAACACCTATTAACTACAAGGTGAAACTCGAACAGACCAGCTCTTCTTCCGTAGCGTTGTTGATACTGTAAAGAACAGGGTCCTTAGTCTGTAGACTACCAGCATATATAGTAAGCCCTTCTCCCGCTCCTGGCCTGCCTGTCTTAGTCTCCGTCTAGGAGCTGCTGTCAGCCCCAGCCTGTGAGAACAGAGGGGATAATACTGCAGACAAAGAGATTGTAATCACGGGACAAAATAATAGAAAAGAAGGGAGGAGAACCCACTAGGAGTCCCAAATGAGATTTGTGGTGTCCTTTCTCTGTTTGGAGAACACACTGGACGCACGGATTGTTCTTTTCTGTCCGGAAGGCAAAAGCTGTGGCTTGGTATCTGTTGCTAGAAATGGCAAGATCCCCTTAAGTTTTTGCAAGTGTTAGTAATCGTACATCAATAATAGTAATTTTACATTGTTATGGTGACACAGCTCTAGTTTAGTACTACCCATCATTTAGTGCGAGAAAACAGGCTGTGTCAGTGTCTTTCATAGGAGTGTGCCGAGCATGGACAGGAACTGTTGTTGAACAAAGCGCTGTCCATTGTGGTGAGACAAAGACGATTATTGATCAATTGAGATTCCGAGAGAGCTATTGATCCACTTCGTCCTCCCTTTTTTTTTGCAGCTCCATCTTTCCGAGTCCTCCCCCTTCAGCTAGAAACTACCACTGGGGAGTCTGGTCAGTGGAGCGTGCCTTTGTTGTCTAGGCTTTATCTCTTCAAGGTCGCCTGGAATGTGACTGGAGCTCTGACTAGACCTATTACTGTGGTGGAGGCTACCCAGGACCGCGCTGATAACACAGGAAATGAAGAGCACTAGACTTTTTTTTTTTTGCCCTAAATTCGTTTCATTTTTTTCTTTTTATCATTGGCAGGAAACACTTTATCCTTCAGGAAGGAACGGTTGGTGCTGACATTAGTCACAGCTTTTGTTACAGGTTACATCTTACTGTGAGTTTAGAGATTTGTTCTCCGTTAAATGTCATGTACAGTAAGAGAAAACATCTATTGAGTTTCTACGTTCACCTCATACTTTTAAAATAAATCTCAGAAACATATTTCAAACTCAATAATTGCTATGGAGTACGATTTGTGTCAATATCCAATAATTAAATGAATAAAACATGTAATGTTGACTTACATAATTAATTGTAACACATTATTTATAAAAAAAAATTATGTACATATTCCATCATTTATTTATTTATATAACTATATATTTCAGTATTTAATCATTTATTTCCACATTTATTTATTTATTGTCACAATTAACTATTTTGCTCTGCATTTAATTATTTCATGGTAGTTGGTGTACTGTGTGTGCACTGTGAAATAAATAAATCTGTCTTATTATTTCAGTCAACATTTCACTTTTTATTTATTCAGTATTTATTATCATTTTATTATTAAATATTGGCATAAATCGTCGTCCATAGATTTCACGCTAACTTAGAATTATTTAAATTAATATTAGATGGGGATTTTTTTTTCTTTGATATGTGACAAAAATAAGTGTTCCTTAAAGAATAGCTATGATATTGATGTAATTGATGAAGCATGTAAGTGCATCTGCAAAAGAAAGGATTTTGAGATTAAAATCCATATTTGCTAACGTGATGGTAGTAACATGAGAGGTGCTTTCGGGATCATTTTACAACACCCCTGCCACCGACTTCGGGACTTTTCTTCTCTGGTAGTCTACCAGGAGTGGCCACAAATGGCTGTTCACTTTCAAAAAAACCACATCCTAACCACAAGGATAATTGCCATGCCACATTAAAGTCACATTAAAGCCAATTCATTTTTTCAACAAAGTTTGAAGTCCAGGCGCAGAGTCACAAAGTTGTTTATGTTCAATGAAGTACGAAAATATTTAAAAGGGGTTATGTGCTTTTTATTTATAATCATTTATCATTTTTACCTTTTCATTAGATAAAAAGTGTATCTATTTAAATATATGTAGACATGTTCTTGGATGACATAAGGAGAAGGCTGGAGTCCTTCTAACAGCACGGTTTTAGTTGAACCCAACCGGTTCTCAACCCCCTAACTTTTGGTCGTCCATTGATCAAATAGAAAGGTTTGGGTTGGACCCTCAGAAAGCTGTGACAGAGAATTGCCTCCACTGGACAGCGCTAACAATTCTGTATGCCATGGGTGAACTTCTGAATTTGCATGTATGCATTTCTTTGTGTGTGCCTGTGTGTTTTTGTGTATCTGTGTTAAATTATGAGGTTAAAGAAGTTCACATAACAATTTAGAGGAAAGACAATTGGAGCTACATGGCAGAAGAATCAAGGCTGTGTCAGCATTTTCCTTTTGTTATGCATTGCAATGTTTGGGGTCAAAACTAAAAAAACAGGGGGGCGGAGGTTGTCAACAGCGATAAAAAGTGTCTGGTTGACAGCCTCAGCAGTGAGAAACTGGTAGATAATTGTAAGTGGGTCTACATCCCATTATGGAAGGGAGAGTCCATCAACTAATAAAGTGCTGAGTTTGCGATAGAAACAGATACATGTAGTTCACCTTATCAAAGTATTGCCTGCCCTGACAATAAAAACGTTATCAGCTAATTGCCAGCAGTATCATAAATCTATATTGTTAATATTAAATATTGTGGTGGCCTGTAAAATGAGATAAACAATGAATAAAATAAAACAAAAATGTAGAGATCTTTGTTACGAGTTGAACTGTAGACATACTGTTTTATTCATCCCCCCTGGAACAATTACGGTTTCAAAATACATACAATAGGACTAAATTGCACGCCCACTTACACGCAGTATAGCTATTTATGACTGTAAGCAAACTGTGTGTCAAAGGCTAACACGAAGTCATGGAGACAGCTGTTAACAAGCGTGGCAGGCGCTCAGCGGGTCTTTCCAGGCAGCACCCAGGTCAGCCAATCTGCAAGGGACACGTGATAGAGTCTGGCCTGACATGTATGAGTAAAGTTCCCACCTCAGGTCTGCTCTGTGATCCCCCTGGGAGCTAATCAGATAGGCCTCCATGAGACAGCGTGTCCAACCTGTTGGACACAAGTCCTACAGGAGGAGTGGGGGCTGTGACGCATGTAAGCGTTGCGTAACTGCCAGCCATCAAGAACCCCTCTAGGGGGCGCTATCTCATGGATTCATGCCCTCTTTTAGCGTCCCTTCAGAAAACATTTGACAAAGCTTGTTTTTCAATATCTTATACTTAGAGCAACCGTTTTGAATAAATTGGAAAGAATATCTTCAACGATACTGCACATAGACACATACACCGTGTCATTTGAACTTGTAGTTTGTCTCGTTTTTAATGACACTGCCTCTGACGGAGTTCCATTTGTGGAAAAAAAAACAGTCTTCAATCTCTTTTTGTGTGTATTATCAAGTTGTAAAAACATATCATAAAACAAGCATTGACAAAGGAAATATAACTCGTTTGTCAGTGGACCCTCGGGTGCCACCCTCTACCTAAGAGGGGAGTGGTGTCCAAGGACATTCACAGAATACCTATACCCCGACATGTTAAAAACTGTATCATGGCTTAGTATAAACAGGACATGGTAACTGACTGGACATGGCGATGCTGACCGCAACGTGATCCATGACGGTGTGTGATCTTAAAATATGATTAAGATGACACGTCACTCTAATAACTAATACGGTAATCAATAAACAATAATTATGCAAATCATAATATGGAAATATATGATTATTTCAACACATTACGCTTGTCAAATGACTAGTGCTGATTGAGCAGCTTGGCTCCTCTCTGCTGTTGGCTAGCAGAATTAGTTAGGTTCCATTGAATAATGAAGTGGAATGTGTATCCAGTGTTCTAATTAAAACCCATGGTCATTCATCTATCTAATTGCTACAATGCCTTGCAGGATAATTTCCTCCCCAATGTACCGTTCCAGACTCATCCCCTCTGCTCCCGACAAGGCTCTGCTGAGAAGCCTGGCCCTGCGCCAAGAGCACCATTGAAGACAAGACAAACAACCATCGCTCATTACACACTTGCACACACACTCACTCACTCACTCACGTATTGTATGCGTGCAGAATTTTTTTTTTCTGCACACATTTAGTGACATCTTGTAAGAACACACACACACACACAGACACACAGATAAGACAGCGGGAGAGAGAGAAAGTGGGGGAGAGAGCAAGAGAGAGAAAGCAGGACTTTTAAGTCATGTAAGCTAATTGGCCTATAGTAATATCACTGTAATCATCTCCTCTGAATGTTGAAAGAATGCAGTAATTGGAAGAAAGAGTAAAGTGACAGTGGGCTACCGAAAGAAAATCCTTAAGCCTTTTAATTAAAGCTCCTGCAGAGTTACTACAATCAGGTTGAAGTTTAAAACAGCTTAATAATGACGATCATAAACCACCTTTTCTTATCATACACCATGCACCGGAGTCCATGCTCTATCAATTATGATTCATAATTCCGTTTTGAGACACAGGGGCTATTTTGCATCAGGCGTACTTTAGCGATCAGGGTGTAATGAGGTGACATGTGGAGACGGAAATAGAACAGAAGCACTAAGTGAGTTTTGGTGTCCAGTCTATAATGGTTTCTCCCATAAAACCTTTCATTGTACTCTAGTGCATGTTCTGCCTTTCACTCAAAAAGACTCGGATATACGAAAATGCGTGAATACAGGTACGAACCTAAATTATGTTTAACTGAAAATGACAGCTGGGAAGTTTATGTATTTATAACTCTACACTTTAGTTGTACTTTAAGTTAGATGTCACATGTTCTCTAGTAGGGGGTAACATTTGGCTATGAACAATGGTAAAAGCATTGCAAGGTTTCTGAATTCATTGCTACCCCTTAGTTTGGACCAAACATTTAGTTTTTCTGTATTTGTGTTTGCAAGCAAAAGTCATCTTATCAACAAAATAACTGTTTGAATACCTTTGATTAAGTGCATTCATTTAGCACCAGAAAATAATTGACCAATTGATGTAAACGCAAAAGTTAATTTAGTTACTTTAGAGCAGCACAATTATAAGGTACTGAATGCATCTAGTAAAACCTTCTTAAGTGAACTGTAAATAGAGGGACCTGGCTATGTCTTTGTGATCGCGGGTGATTGCACATTCCATCAGAACAAAGGACTATTTAGTCAAAGTTCAACAATCCATCCCTATGACCAGTTCCATCCAGACATCTCTACACAAGTGCTTTTAGTTGGTCCCCAGATCTAACCTTCTCACCGCCTTTCAGCAGATCTTTTTACTCTGATTCCCAGGAAATACAAGCATCCCCAAGAAGCAGGCATTTGAGGAACCTCTCATTTGTTAAGCAGAATTGTCCCTCTAACAGAGAAGACAGCCAGAAGCACTGGGAATTTCTTTTTTTGTAAATACTGACATTAACAGCTTTAATAAGATTCCAAATTCTCGAAGGTGCTTTTTATCATGGGGGACGCACAATGCCTGCAAGGTGGATGGCGCAGAACAAGCTTCTATACGGCATCAAAGGTGCTCATTCTAGTTCTTATAATTCAAGGAAATCCATGTTAATCGTTCACAGAAACACATCTGTTTTTGTAATGTATTCATTCTCATTCCTGGAAAGCCAAGTTGTAGGTAACGTTGACGCCATCGCTCATATCACTGGTAGGTTGTATTAAGACTGTCTGATACATTGGGCTTTGGAAGTACGGCCGTGTTGTTGCCTACATTGTCTGAATGTAACCCTAACCCCAAAAAAACTCGAAATTTACATGACAAAGGAACATGGAATGTTTAATAAAAATTATCACAGCAGATTATATTACATTATTATTACAGCAGATGTGATGTGAAAAAATAAATCCATAAGAAAATGAGTGATAAACCAGCTTCACTTATAATCTTTAAACTAATGGCATCTGAGTGCACTTCCTGCAAAAATAAAAAGATGAATTATGTAAGTTATTTGTGGCAATGAGTGATTTTATCGACTGTTACGCTCTTTATTCCTACTCTATAGAACTTCTCTGGTAAACTACTTCATTCTAAGATGCTATATTCTCACGGAAAAATCTTCATGGGCAAGTTGTGAATTTATGACAAGCTTAACACAGCTATGACAGATAATGAAAATCTTCAGAAAATCATTGCCCAATTATTATTCATGTCTGGGATCCTCAAAGCTTTTATGGGTTTTGTGATGTTTTCAGAGACTGAAACAGGAATGTGGAAACTCGACATCACTATTTTTCTGAGTGGCTTCTGTGGTCGTGAATGCCACATTTGTCAATTTTTTTTAAATATTTGTGTTCCTCCCCTTATAATACCTGGAAAATAATTCAAAACTCAAGACCACACTTGAGCTGTATTTTACACTCGGATCCAAGTTTAGACCTACAGTGCATCCGGAAAGTATTCATACCCCTTCACTTTTTCCACATTTTATTATGTTACAGCCTAATTCCAAAATGGATTAAATAAAAAAAATTACTCAACATTCTACACATATTACCGCATAATGACAAAGTGAAAAATTCTTTTTTAAATTTTTTGCAAATGTATTAAAAAAATAAAAATAAAATATCACATGTTCATAAGTATTCACACCCTTTACTCAATACTTTGTTGAAGCACCTTTGGCAGCAATTACAGCCTCAAGTCTTCTTGAGTATGATGCTACAAGCTTGCCACACCTATTTTGGGGCAGTTTCTCCAATTCTTCTTTGAAGATCGTCTCAAGCTCCATCAAGTTGGATGGGGAGAGTCGGTGCACAGCCATTTTCAGATCTCTCCAAAGATGTTCAATCGGGTTCAAGTCTGAGCTCTGGCTGGGCCACTCAGGGACATTCACAGACTTGTCCCGAAGCCACTCCTTTGTTATCTTGGCTGTGTGCTTAGGGTCGTTGTCCTGTTGGAAGGTGAACCTTCGCCCCAGTCTGAGGTCCAGAACGCTCCTGGAGCAGGTTTTCATCAAGGATCTCTCTGTACATTGCTGCATTCATCTTTCCCTTGATCCTGACTAGTCTCCCAGTTCCTGCCGCTGAAAAACACCCCCACAGCATGATGCTGCCACCACCATACTTCACTGTAGGGATGGTATTGGCCAGGTGATAAGCAGTGCCTGGTTTCCTCCAGACATGACGCTTGGCATTCAGGCCAAAGAGTTCAATCTTGGTTTCATCAGACCAGAGAATTTTGTTTCTCATGGTCTGAGAGTCCTTTTGGTGCCTTTTGGCAAACTCCATGCAAGCTGTCATGTGCCTTTTACTGAGGAGTGGCTTCCGTCTGGCCACTCTACCATAAAGGCCTGATTGGTGGAGTGCTGCAGAGATGGTTGTCCTTCTGGAGGGTTCTTCCATCTCCACAGAGGAACACTGGAGCTCTGTCAGAGTGACCATCGGGTTCTTGGTCACCTCCCTGACCAAGGCCCTTCTCCTCGATTGCTCAGTTTTGCCGGGCGGCCAGCTCTAGGAAGAGTCCTGGTGGTTACAAACGTCTTCCATTTGCGAATGATGGAGACCACTGTGCTTGTTGGGACCTTCAATGCTGCACACATTTTTTTGTACCCTTCCCCAGATCTGTGCCTCGATACAATCCTGTCTCGGAGGTCTACAGACAATTCCTTGGACTTCATAACTTGGTTTGTGCTCTGAATGAATACTTTCCAGATGCACTGTATGTTCTGGGTCACAGTAGCAATAGACAATTCTCATGTTGAAGAGATCTCTCGGCAGAGAAGAGCTACCACAGTAAATCACAGTATGCTACCATGCAGCTTTGAGGTGAGCGAGAGACTCCATCCATAATTCCCCAGGACGCAGGGTAACGGGGACGGGCAGCTGACAGAGTGGCCCACGCAGCAGGGGCCATGTGTTTACTGGCACTCACACAGAGGCAGAGAACAATCCCCTGCTACCTTCACCACCTTTGGGGGTCCACGCTGTTCCATTAATGCATACGGTCTGCTCTCATTATTCATTCACTGTTTTACCCCAGTGGGAAACCGCTGGGCTGGGAGCCGCTACAGGAGCATGGGGAAGCTGGATCGTCTTTGGCTTTCCAGGAGGTATTTGGCCGCAGGGGGTCAAACATTATAAAGTGAAGAGCAGCAATGCAAGACCGTATGACTCAAACGGTATGAGAAACGGACCTTCTATTTGTATATCCAAAACATTTTCATAATGCGTGTTAGTGGTGTCGGGATTAAGTAGAGGAAAAGTGGATACCTGTGTGAATATTTTCACACAGGTCTCTGTTCCCACCCTGTTCTGATGCCCATGGGGTCTCAAAGGACAGAAAATGGAAGAGAGATCTTTATCTTGAAGCAGTAGAGCTAGGTAGAAAATCCATCCATCCATCCATCCATTAGCTATACCACTTAGCCTATGCAGGGTGGCTGGAGCCTATCCCAGCCGACACAGCGCGAGAGACGGGGTACACCCTGGACAGGTCGCCATTCTATCACAGGGCCGACACATACGGACAGACAACAACTCACATTCACACCTACAGACAATTTAGAGTCACCAATTAACCTGCATGTTTTTGGACTGTGGGAGGAAACCCACGCAAACACAGGGAGAACACGCAAACTCCACATAGAAAGACCCTTGGGTCAGGTGGGGATTGAACCCAGGACCTTCTTGCTGTGAAGCAACAGCGCTACCCACTGAGCCACCGTGCTGCACGCTAGGTAGAAAATGTACTCACAAATTGAAATATGAAAGGGAAACTATGAATTTGAAGTTTGTTTTCCCCAATGAGGCTAACAGCAGGTTAAACATATTTCCTGGCCCTGGGGAACAACTAGGATTAATAGGATTTGACTAGAGTTAGGTTTAACTTTCCTGCTCTGTGTTGTTCCAAGGCACTTGATGTGATTATGATGTGGAACTAGAGGTGACGGTGCAATCGTCAAGGAGAAGATGGAACCCAAATTGAAAACCAACGTTACTCTGACAGAAGTTGCATATCTGACTTATTTGCTGTTCAGACTATAACCCCTTGTTTGAACTCTTACCAAAACAAAGGGAAAACGATTGAAAGACTGTCTTTGCTGTCCCCACAAATAATGTTATTTTCACAGTAATCTTCTTATGCAAAATATGCCCTCTTCATGAGTATATTACACATATGTTATGAATAAAACAAAATCGTGCTTTTTGTTCAACAATATGTTATGTTATGGTATTGAAACATAATTTAAGATGCATTCCATTTAAATACTAAACTCATATTGATGCATTTCCATTACAATTTAATGATTTGTAGCAAGTAGAGCTAGGTAGAAAATCCATCCATCCATCCATCCATTAGCTATACCACTTAGCCTATGCAGGGTGGCTGGAGCCTATCCCAGCCGACACAGCGCGAGAGACGGGGTACACCCTGGACAGGTCGCCATTCTATCACAGGGCCGACACATACGGACAGACAACAACTCACATTCACACCTACAGACAATTTAGAGTCACCAATTAACCTGCATGTTTTTGGACTGTGGGAGGAAACCCACGCAAACACAGGGACTTGAGTTTGCAGACTACTCAAATCAAATGTTGTTGCCCAGCTATTTTCTTTTATTATCAATTATCAGTAGTCCAAATGTGAGTACTAATCCTTTGACAGGGCAATCAGTATTACATTATTCCTTCTTCCTTTACCTACAATAAAGACCCTTTCATCTTCGCTCACTCAAATCCGCCATCATTTTTGAAATCCCCTTATCTAGGACAAGCATGTGTGCTGTCAGCAGAGACTTCTAAATCACAAGATGGATGCACATGATGAGGAGTTATCACCTTTGTTTTCTCCAGCCAAGTAAAGAATGAGCCTTTAGCTATTTGTGAGACCAGGGAGTTGGATTTCACTCCATTGTGATAGGATTTGAAATATTCATGACTCACAGATATGACTAGCTGGCACTGTAAAAGGGGAGCCATAGACAGTTATGTAAATGGTACAATAAGCTCTTGATAGCACAGTAAAAAAAAAAAAGATTGCACAAACACAACTAGAAACAAACATTTTCTGACAGAAATAGCACCTACTGAATTTACCTGTCATTCATCTTATGCAGGCAGAATCATAGACATAAAGGCAAATATTACAATAAAGAAAAATATTACAATCAATGACAATAACAGTGTGTGTGTGTAGAATTATCCAATCAAAGATGATAAAGGAATAATCATAGAATGTGGAAAAACAATAGCAAACACAAGCTGTTCATAAAGTAGGTGAGAATTTTCAATTCAATCAGTTGTGAAATCTATTGCAAATGTAATTGATTTATTATTTACTTAATCTATTGCAGATCATGTATTTGATTTATTATTTACTTAATCTATTGCAGATCGTGTATTTTATGTCTTATTTACTTAATCTACTGCAGATCATGTATTTCATTTATTATTTACTTAATCTATAGCAGATCACGTATGTATTTATTATTTACTGGAAATGATCCTCCCACGAGCAATGTCAATTGTGCCGTCCTATTTTTGGTCGAAAATTCAGTTTCACAGCCAATTAGTAAGAAAAATCTTTGCTTTCACAGGTCAACAGTTTTTATCACAGAGTATCTATTACTGCGACATACTGGGCTTTATAGATTTACTCAACAGACATTTAAACCAATTAAACTTGTCCTATAATGAAGTTCCACTCTCCACCTTAAAAGTCATGGACAAACTTCCTTCGCCTGAGAGGGAAAGTTTCTTGCAGATTTTTTAGGAGGACTTGGCCTAGGCCCATGGGGTAAATAGCTGTTTGATCCAAGACGGTTAGGGAACTTAGAGAAACTCTCCTAGTTGAGCCAGAGGCAATGTAGAAAGAAGCCTGGCCTGCCGAGAGAGCCCCCGAGCCCCTACTTACCAGTGAATAATTTAACACATCCTATCAAGATAATTCGTTTTATCTGTCTTTGTCTTTTAGCCGTGAAAAGAATCCATTATGGAGGTGTACTTCTCAAAGCCTATTTGATGGCATCAAAAGTTATGGCGAGTGCTCGTGATGATTACAGGTACAAAGTGTATTGTACCCGCCAAGATGCTTAACGCTGTCAGCAGTCATTTGTGCTGCTGCTCATTCTTTGATTGTCTAAGTGCTCCGCCTTTTGTCCTGTGAACCAAAGTGTAAAAAAAAAAAGCTTTGCCAGTTGCCAGGTACTGTATGGCACCATCGTAGCCAACCAGTATGTTTGTGTGGTCTGACACAGTGCACTATATCTAATCCACAAATTGCTCCTGACCGATGCTGAGTCATAATGGGATTTGTATAATGATTGTAATAGTAGCCGTGGGCTCTATTGTCGAGAAGAAGAAAAAAAGGAAAAAGCCTGTGGCAGTTGCAATATTGTCTCTTTAAAAGCTGTACTGAAATTAAGCTGCTGCTAGCATGAACACAAGATATTGAATTGGACAGCAATGGGATATAGCAACAATTTAAAATGTTTTTAGCACTATCAGAATAAATCCCCTTGAATTTGTTTCAAACTTTAAAGCACTTTTTCTTCAAGTAATGGTTTTGTCACACTCAGCATGTAAGGGCACATCATAATAATATATAATTTGAAAGCTAGCATTTTGCTCTTTCCAGCAGTGCAGAGAACTCAGATTGTGTTTTGGTGTCCGTGTGACAGACTATTATAGAACAGGTTGCAAGGGTGCTTTCAGTCCACCCCGCTTGTTGGTTCAGTGTTCACAACTACTCTGTCTAGCCTATTATTTTTTAAGGGCTGCCAGTTAGTTACAGGGATTTGAGTTGCATGTGAAAAAGGCTCCCCTGCTGGACCTCCTCAGTACCCCATGCAGAGTGTCAAATGAGGAGATAGGGCTGACAGCTGTTTGCAGATGGGCAAGAGACTCAGCTTCAGGGGAAAAGGGCAGTAGATAAATAACGCTGCAGTTCAATTCCTGTCATTATGGAACAACTTTGTTAAGAGATTTGGTGTCTTGTGTGTATTTACAGTGTGGCTGTGTACCTATTGAGGCTATGGGGCCATCAGTCAAAAAATACATCAGGCCCAGACAAAACAAGAGAGTTTGAGACCCCTTGTAGGATCAATATTGCATTTCCCCTGTGCAACGACCCTATAACCTGTCCGTGATTTCAAAGACTTAGAATTGTACAGGGGTTTGATTCAGTGACGGTATAACTGTGTGACTGTCTGTTTGGGGGAATTAACCTTTTAATCGGAGATACCAATATAGTATGATGTGTGAAGCAGGGACTTCTGATGGGGAAAACGTCATTGAATTCAGGTCGTCCTATCTCAAAGTGTTCATTAATACTCGGTCGAAAAAATTTGTCAGAGGATTCTTGTCTCCAAGAGACTCTGAATCCAAATATTAGTTTAATTAGACGTGTTATGAGTTTGATTCTATAACATGTCATTGGATGTTTAATCTTTCATTTATGTATCATTACTTGATATTAAATATGCGGAATGTGGTGTGCAAAGATCTTCATATTGTATGAAGCCAACAACACAGCCACCTCAGCATTTACCAGTGAGCTCTACTGAGTTCTTGGTTATTTTTATTTTTGCAATAAGAAGCAAGAGGATGATGATTAATGCCTATTGAAGGCTCCAGAAACGTGCTGGCGTGCATTGGACGCAAAAAGCAGTGCCTAAATAATGTGTTGGTGTGATAATCTTAAAGGAAGCTGTCGAAATTACACATTCTGCATTAAGATGGCTTTCTCCTCACAGTTTTCAAGATGTAAATACTGCACTTGTTAATCAGATCACGTTTATTTTTCCGCTTCCTTGCTCAGCCAGTTATGAAAGAAATGTGATCTAATATCTGAAAATGGGGTTTAATGAACCTTTTCTATACGTGCCCAGTCGTGAAAACATGGATGTGGGATATTGTTATAGAAAAGAAGATAGGCTTGCTCCATAATTGCGCTGTAAGTGGAAACCAGTAAAATGCAGATGATGCTGAAAGCTGTTGAAATCTGTTTAATTTGTCATGATCTACAGTATTATAACATGTATAATATTTAACCTTGACAAACTGTGCAGTTTGTGGTTTAAGAATGTGGTAAGCAAGAATTGTGTATACCCCTATATTTATTTTGAGTGCAGCCTTTTTTTAAAACCTTTTTTCTGTCATGGATAAGAAATGTAATGCAATGAGTTGGGATTAAGGTAACGCCCTCTCTCAAGCACTCTCCTCCCTGCCTTTATAACATCCATTCTCCATTGGGCTGCCTATGTATGCCTGACAATAGTTACACAAAATACACCTTAGGGGTGAGATCCATCCGGTCCATCCACCTTCTATACGGTAGAGTACACACTGTCTTCGTTCAAAGCACTCTCGTAATCAACACATCTCCATGTGTTTATATGGAGCATGGTTTACGAATACAAACACAAACACACCCCAACCTACATACACACAGATATAGGCACACACAAATACACACAGACACACATTTATTTTGGGAGAAAAAAAGTTGCTATGACTAAAAGTTTTTCTAACTACTTTTTTACCCACTATTGCAGTATTTGCAATGATAAAAGATGCAATGGGGAACCGGTCTAGAGCACAGATTTTTTTTTTATGCTCCATTATAAACGGTATGGTACACATTCATGATAAAACATTTGGCATTACTCCTTTCAGGATTTATTTTCAAAACTATACTTCTGAACAGATTTTAGATGTGTGGTAGTGTTGTGGTAGACACACCATAGTGTGTCTCCTTAGTGTCTGAACTGTCAACTGAAAGATTTGGATGCAAACCTTTTAAATTATTGCTCTTTACATTTACCAAATGCAAAGTCGTAACCTACTGCAGTTGTTTTTTATTTCATTTGCTTAATGCACTGCAGTTTTTTTTCATATTGTCAGGAAGGACTTTTTTGTTGTTGTTCTTGTTGTTAATATATATACACCATATGCAACATTTATCAAACTACCCCGCTTATCACACAGCATTCTAGATATTTATCCCAATATTTATTTAACTGTTCTTGCTTACCAACGTATATGTGTGTATTATCCCCAGTTAACCTTTGGTTTGAAGGGCAAAGGGTTCAGATTGTCCTCCATGCACCTCGGTGGATGATTTCAGCAAGGTCAGTCTTGTCTTCTGTATTGATTACTTGGCAGATCAGCACCACTGACCAATGAAATGTGGAGTCAAGGACTGCTTCCTCCAACCCCAGTGGAAGCATACATAACCATTTGATTTAATCTGTCAATGTGTGTGGAACTTTATGACATGGAACTAATGCGGTTCTGCCTTCAGTTCCATAAAACACAGTGAACCGTTCAGATATATTTGGCCAATTTGACATGTTTAGTGCAGCAACACTAGTGTTTCGTCACACTTAGCACGAAATGAAGTGATAGTGCTCAAAGTTACGGCAGATCTAAGTCATAAGTCCTATGGCCTACATCTCTATAATTGTGGGTAATCCAAAATATCCAAGCAGGTGCCTCGAGCATATGGGGCTCCTGAAAAAAAAGTGAAACAAACAAGTGAATGAATAAATGGTGCTGTCAAAGCTAATCGCACAGCTCAACCAATTAATATTTATAAACAACTAAGTGGAGAAAAAAATGGAAAAGGGGAGTGGAAGTTCCAGAAAGGAGGTTTTGGTAGAGAGGACAGGGAGTCGGGCAGAGAGGGGAGAGAGCTGATAACAAAGTTCGACTGAAGTCAATTGAAAGTTGGATTGTTGAGCTGAAGAAATTGTTCCCCAGCCAACAAAGACTTTGAGTTGCCTGGTTACCAGTTGCAATGTAGAGCAATGGCAGAGAAGCTTTTGGTGACTGACAGCGAAACTCTCTCTGTTCAGAAAGCCTTCCGAATGGGATGTGCTGGGTAGGAAGAAGGAAACTGGTAATGCATTCACTTCGATATAGAATCATTGTTATAAAATATAGCCGGGTTATGTTTATAATATCAATTGACTTTGAGATGTCTGTACACTATACTGGCCTAATACTGTGCCTCTTCTGACGAAACCTTTCTTGCTCTCCTGTGCCTACTGGTACTGCTTACTGGAGGTAATGTTCTGTTGGGCTATGATGATGAAACAGTGACACATACACATTCAAAAATGGCATAGTAGGTTTCAAAATTATCATATTTTTAAAACATGCTGTTACAACTTAGCTGATGTAGAAAACAATATCTACCTATTACTCTAGTTGCTTAGTGGGGCAAAATTCCTATTACTTTATGTGTATGTAGATAATGTTTGGTGTTGATATAGTTCATTGATACTCTTAAAATAGGTTATGATATATCATCATATTACATATATTTTAAAAAAGATACGCTGTTACAATACAATTTTTATGTTTGTCAAAAAAATTGCCCAATACATGGGCAAAACTGTTTTCATTATCATGTCCCCATTCAATATCCCAGTTATACAATTACATGCAGGTCGAAAACCAATATCTGGAAGAATCAGCGATCCCCAAAAATCAAGGCATTTTTATGAAACATCAAGGGAACATGTTTTTGTTGTATAAGTTGTTATGGAAAGGTTTGCATTGTGTCCACGTTATAATTGGGTTACAAATCCACTCAATATATCGTTCCCAATTGGGTTACTTTCTTTCCCCTTTTGCCATGGGAAACCACCCTGTCTTTAACAGTTAGCTTTAAAATCCAGCAAGTTTACCAGACCATGACTTGCAGACATTTAATTTAAACTGGAATATAACCAAATTGTATGCAGATGATGCATGCCAAACAGAGTCCGATTTCACACGTAAATAGGATTAGTGAAATACCATCCAGTACACACCCACGCTTTATCCTCAGCTTGTCTCTGTAATTCAACAACAACAAGCACGCACAGCCACACACAAAATGAAAATAACTTATCATTATACGAAAAAATAACAAAATGTTAAAATAAGGAAAGTCTGTTTACATGTATACAGGGAAGATATACATGTATACAGGGAAGAGATTTCTGGCAGCGGTGGCAGTTTCTGTTGTTTCAACAAGAACAACAAAAAACATTTTGCTCTACACATAGTATGTTTTTGTTTCCTCCCTTACTAGTTTGCAAATTCCATAGATTACTTTAGGCAGTCAAGGACCCAAAACAGAAGACTTTTGCCAGCATTGTACTGTGCTTTGGTTTGGTCATTTTAAGTAAAGCTAAAAAAGCAATAATAACTTTATTGATGCCATCTGTGGATAAGTTCATCAAACACAGAGACTAAAATATGAAGGTATAGTCAAGTAGTACCACGAACATTTCTCGAATATACCTCTAAGATAAGTTGTTTTCATTGATGACCAATTGTTGCTCTTTGTCAAGCTAAATTGTGGTGAAAATCCATTTTGTTGATTGCATGATATTTTTATCTGTACATTGAATTAGTGACAAAACAATTAAGAACAAAAATGTATGGTGGCCAAATGGATTATCCCTTCTTTTGTTGTTTCATACTAAAACACAATCAGTGTTCCCTTTCTTCTTTGACAGACTTCTCTATTCTGATTCTATATTTCTCTATGGGCTAGGGTTTGTAAAGATCTCACTGAACACTCAAATATATTCACTTTGCTGTTTTCTTCACTCTACCATATTATATTGTTTTGGTTACAACTCTAAGTAAAATACAATTTGAGTTTCTCACAGTAGCAATGCTACAAAGGTCGGATATTGGCCTTGGAATCCTATTTTTCCCACTTCACAATGTATTTTATCCCCCACAACAATCACACCTAACTCTGCCTCTAAAGCTCTCAGAGGTCTTTGGGTTAGGGAGTAACAAAAGGAAGCACAAAAGCATAGACTCAAAAGATGCACGGAAATGCATTCCACTGGCACAGATGATAAAAGAGTTTCCAGAAAGTGGTGCTTTGTGCCATAAATAGAGGCTTCAGTGATACCCCCTGGTGGGTTTGGGCAAGACACAGACACCCTATTAATGCTGTCAGACTGCACCAATGTTGTAAGAAGACTTGGCTAAAATAGTTCAGTAGCAAAAAAAAAGTTTACACATTCTATAGTTATGTTCTTTTTCAACTATACTTTAACGCCAAGTGCTGAAGCGGAAATGTTTGCATGCATTGTCTAAGGGCAAGGAAGGCCAATCCCTGGCCACAGGGTACGGTAAGGGGTGGCATCACTGGCCACAGGGTACGGTAAGGGGTGGCATCACTGGCCACAGGGTACGGTAAGGGGTAGCATCACTGGCCACAGGGTAAGGTAAGAGTGGCATCACTGGCCACAGGGTAAGGCAAGGGTGGCATCCCTGGCCACAGAGTAAGGTAAGGGATGGCATCACTGGTCACATGGTAAGGTGAGGGGTGGCATCCCTGGCCACAGGGTACGGTAAGGGGTGGCATCCCTGGCCACAAGGTAAGGTAAGGGGTGGCATCCCTGGCCACAAAGTAAGGTAAGGGATGGCATCCCTGGTCACATGGTAAGGTGAGGGGTGGCATCCCTGGCCACAGGGTATGGTAAGGGGTGGCATCACTGGTCACATGGTACGGTAAGGGGTGGCATCACTGGTCACATGGTACGGTAAGGGGTGGCATCACTGGTCACATGGTACGGTAAGGGGTGGCATCAGAACTGAGCTCAAGCATTCTATATCGCTTCATTTATTAACAATCGTTTTTTATTTTTGCATGGCACTTGTGGCTCGACTTGTTGATAAATCTGCTCTGCTTCTGTTCCAGCGTTGTCTTCCTGTGTAATTGTCAACGTAGGTGGAAGGTGGAGGAGGAATACAAACAGATCACAGGACTTCCCAGCCCCCCCGCTGACTCTAAACCTGGTACTGTCTGCCATCTTGGGGTCATGCAAGGCCACTATGGGCCTGAATCTGGGTTGTTATGGTGTTCCAACTTTATCAGGAGAGGAAATGTCCTTGACTGAACATCCTTTTGCTGAGCTGGTAGGCAGATTAAATAGATCAGAGAAGCGAGCTGCCTTCACGTAATTGTTGTACAGTTAGTTGCTCAGTGGAAAAGCACAGGCCAAGGTTGTGTTGAAACAGGAATTGTACGCATAATATAAATTATATCTTTCTAGAAGTACAGGAATAGCACCCAAACAAAAAGCCATCACAGTTCATGTGAGTTATTGTTCCATTGACCACACTTCTTTGTGTCCTTTTCTCAGCATCTTGCCTGCCTGTTTCTGTGTGTGAGCCCATACGTGACAGTGGTATCAAGGAGTATCACACACTGTTGCTCGCAAAGGAATTGTTCCATGTTCCTAAGTCTCACTCCCTTCACAGCTTTGTTGATTCTGAGTTGTTTGTCCTTTAAAAGACTTTCGTTATACATGGGAAAGCCAATATGAAGTGAGGCCTCTTATGGAGTTGAACCATGTTAAATATTTTGATAGACAAATAATACATAATTCCCCAAAACGTACGTTCATATTTCAGCCCTCTTAAATGCTATCATTAACACCTACTAAGATGGACTAATTGCAGTGAAACTTAACATTAGTGTGTAACTAGCATACCGTCCGAATAAGTCACTGAAATGACTCTTCACCTCCTCAAGTCGATCGCTGTTTACCTGCTGCCACTACTCCGCTAGATTAGAGGTTGTCAATTGGATTGATTATAGTGCCTATTATTGAAGCTTCATTTCACACTGGATGGCTTCAACAGTTGATTGCACTTCTGATTAGCCACATGAGAGCACGGTGCAATGGATTGCTGTTCTGTGGTTGGCACAGAAACAGAGACACAGCGAGTCATCCACAACATGTGACATGTATTTAGGATAGTTAACAGTCTTCTCAACAGCTTTGGCCCTACAGCTGTTTTGAATTGAAATAGTAGAAATAGAAATAGAAATAGAAATAGTAATAGTGAATTTTTAAATGTGTTTTCTCATGGACAATAGAACCACCTTCAAATCAAGTCAAATTTAGGTCTAAACCACATTTAAAAACAACTCATGCTGACCAAAGTGCTGTACACCCCAGAGCAAACAAGTAAAATCACAGATTAAACACAGCACAGATTAAAAATGAATTCACACAAATCAGTCAAATCAACAAATCCCATAAGCAGAACCAGGCAGACCTAATAGAGAGGGGGCCGCTGTTCCACAGTCTTGGCTGCTGCAATAGAAAAGGCACAGTCACCCCAGAGTTTGAGCACAAGTAACTGGTGCCTTCTCCACATCTATTGTTTTTGTTCATTCTGTATTTCTTGTGAGAGTGAGAAATTGCAAGAGGGAACGACAAAGAGCAATGCTATGGAAAGAACGAGACACAGATTTGAAGGAAGACCCCCCCCCCCCTCCCCCTGCTGTCCTTAACCCTTCTGTCATCAGTGCATCTCTCTCTCGCTCTCTCTCTCTCTCTCTCTCTCTCTCTCTCTCTCTCTCTCTCGCTCACTCGCTCTCTCTCTCTCTCTGTCCCTCTCTCTCTGTCTCTCTTTCTCTCTCTCTCTCTCTCTCTCTCTCTCTCTCTCTCTCTCTCTCTCTCTCTCTCTCTCTCTCTCTCTCTTTCACTCTCTCTCTCTCTCTCTCTTGGATTTGTATCTAACCCGCAGACTGCACTGTAACAAATCAACAAAAACTGTCATGCATTGGACTATTTCATTGTGTCCTCAGGCTGATCGCTAATAACACTAATATTTTTGTGAAATGTGTCAAAGCGGATTGTTTGTGTCGAATGTGTTTATTCTCGTTGCCTGTCTTTAGATGTATGGTTTTCCAAGAAACCTATCACAATCAAAGAGAAATTCCAATCATTGTGACAAGGACAACTGCAAGTAATTTGCTGGAAACCAAACTGGGTCCATCTTATTCTCTGACTAAGAACGTCAGTGCCCAGGGCTACCAAGGAGTCACTCTTATACTGAGCCTGTGTTGTTGACAGGAGTATGAGCCCCGGCAGCACCCTGGTCTCCCACTCCTCTCTGTGTTTGTCTCCACTCCGCAGTGACAGACGGACGGGTGTCGGCCGTGTCCTGATAGCCTGCGACCTGTGGCCTGGCAGTGCTCCACGGACCCCGTCCCCTTCTCCCAGTCCCATGGAAGAAGCACTGTAGGAGGCACACGCCCGCGATGCTGCGGAAGGAAAGATGAAAAAGCACTAGTCAAACAATGAAGGGTGCGGACCTGTCCTGGTCACTGGACACAGCAGCCTACAGCTGTCTGTTAGAAAGGATAAGGGGAGGAAACACTTAAAATACCATCATACCTTGAATATGATGTTCAATGTTGTATCCATGATTTCATCTCAAATATAACAGACGGTTTTACGTATCTCATTATGAATAGCACAGATTATTCTACATTTTGGTGAGTTTTAGTGAAAAAATTTAAAAGCATCACAAACTGTCAAATGTTTTTATCTGTGTAACTTCAGTGGCAATAGAGATCGTTCATTCAACTGAAACCTTTTGCCAGGAACACCTTCTAGGTGACTCAGCAGTTGAGCAGACAGACCGATACAACATATGTCTGAAAACATTGTGACAGACCAACCCGTTATAAAATCACAGAACGTTTTTTGAAAGCCGCCATAGCTGTGGTAAACACCAACATGAGTCTGCAAGCCGCTAAAATCTCAGGTCGTTTCCCTCCCCTCGCTGTCTCAAAGCGTTGACTGGCGTCTGACCTGCTGGTTCTACTATGGGAGCCCAGCCAGATCATCATGTCCTACAGTGGGGGGAAGATGTTCCTGTCCTACCTCACCTCTGTGTCCCTGGCCCCCCCGTCAGGTTTGAGATGGTGTGTCAGCCCCCATCAATCCTCTCTGCTGAGCTTGGCCCAGGCTCCTCCATGGAGACATCTTACTCCCTGGGACCCTGTCATCGGCTGTTATGGCCTGAGATGAACCCTGGCCCAACAGCTGGAGTCAGCTTTCAATAGACAGCTTCAAGGTGAAGCGTCAAGGATAGCAGGAGAAGCAGATTGGCCACTAGAGGAAAATAAAAATGACAGTATTTCACGAGGTGAAATAAAAATTCCTAAAATGGTCACTTTAACTCAATTAAGATAATTATAATTTTTTGGGTCAAAATAAGTTTAATTTTGAGTTATGTGTGCCGGAAGACATGTGCGAGCTGCTGGAGCATTGGTCCCATTGGGAGGGGGGTCAACCAGGGGGATTATAACTTTGCCTAGGGGAGTCAGGTCAAGGCAGGGTGGGAGGCGTCTAAAACCAAGCAGCTGCAACAGTTGACCCCTGACCTGGATTCATCTCATGTCCTTAACATTCTCATGTTTAGAATGCACTCAAAATGCACACTACCCACCAATTCCCTTCTCAAATGTCAGAAGTTTTGAAGGTATTGATATGCACTAGGACAGCCAGGCACAGACTATAAAAGAGCATTACATTGGTCACTGTTCCTTTGCACTGCCAGAAAGAGGATATCGGGGAACAGATTACGATTAATCGAAACAACAGTGGAAACGATTAAATATTCATGGAGTGGGGCTTTGTTCAGATAAGTACAAAATGTCCCGGTCATCAATCTTTGTCATTTCTTTTTTAAGATTCACACATTTCCTGTGGAGAGAAGAGAAAAGAAGGCGCATTGATATCTATCTGAAATCTATATAAGAGAAGTCAATCTATGAAAGGGGTTTGCATCCTATAAATGATAGAAGGGAATGGCAGCGGTCCCACCACCGAACAGCAGGAAGAAATAGAGAAGGCGAGAAAGACCTCTGCACACCTACTATGTAAGTCTCTTAATCTTGTTCACAGCTGAGTTGGATAACAGATGAGTTGCCTTTAAAAGTTCCCTTTTAAAAGGTTTACCATGAGTCAAGTTTGGGTTCAAGTTACTTTGGAGACACATCTGCACATTCTCTGTCAATATTTTTCTTTTGTTCCAATTAAATAAGTACGGTGCGTCCGATTGAAGAAGGAGGCCTTCCGGGACATGCTGTCCCGGGCGACTCCGGAGGCAGTTGCAAGGTACCGACAGGCCCGAAGGACTGCAGCCTCGGCTGTGGCAGAAGCAAAGCAGCGGGTGTGGGAGGAGTTCGGAGAAACCATGGAGAAGGACTTTCGGCTGGTGCCAAAGCGGTTCTGGAAGACCATCCGACACCTCAGGAGGGGAAAGCAGGGAACCATTCAAGCTGTATACAGTAAGGATGGGACGTTGTTGACCTCAACTGACAAGGTGATTGGGAGGTGGAAGGAGCACTTTGAGGAACTCCTGAACCCGACAAACCCACCCTACATAGTAGAGACAGGGCTGGAGGATGATGGGGGATCAGCATCAATCTCCCTGGCGGAGGTCACTGAGGTAGTCAAACAACTCCACAGTGGCAAAGCCCCAGGGGTTTATGAGATCCGCCCAGAAATGCTGAAGGCTTTGGGTGTTGAGGGACTGTCATGGATGACACGTCTTATCAACATTGCGTGGAGGTCGGGACAGTACCTAAGGAGTGGCAGACCGGGGTGGTGGTTCCCCTGTTCAAAAAGGGGGACCGGAGAGTGTGTGCCAACTACAGAGGCATCACATTACTCAGCCTCCCCGGGAAAGTATACTCCAGGGTGCTGGAAAGGAGGGTTCGACCGATAGTCGAACCTCGGATTGAGGAGGAACAATGCGGTTTCCGGCCTGGTCGGGGAACAACGGACCAGCTTTTTACCCTCGCGAGGATCTTTGAGGGGGCCTGGGAGTATGCCAATCCGGTCTACACGTGTTTTGTGGATTTGGAGAAGGCGTTTGATCGGGTTCCCCGGGAGATACTGTGGGAGGTGCTGCGAGAGTATGGGGTGAGGGGGTCTCTACTCAGAGCCATCCAATCTCTGTACTCCCAAAGCGAGAGCTGTGTCCGGGTCTGCGGCAGTAAGTCGGACTCGTTTCCGGTGAGGGTTGGCCTCCTCCAAGGCTGCGCTTTGTCACCTATCCTGTTTGTGGTATTCATGGACAGGATCTCACGGCGTAGCCGCGGGGAGGGGGGCTGCGGGTTGGTGGGCAGAGGATTGCATCACTGCTTTTTGCAGATGATGTGGTCCTGACGGCATCATCAGTCTGCGACCTGCAGCACTCATTGGATCGGTTCGCAGCCGAGTGTGAAGCGGCTGGGATGAGGATCAGCACCTCCAAATCTGAGGCCATGGTTCTCAGCAGGAAACCGATGGATTGTCTACTCCAGGTAGGGAATGAGTCTTTACCCCAAGTGAAGGAGTTCAAGTATCTCGGGGTCTTGTTCTCGAGTGAGGGTAAAATGGAACGAGAGATGGGCCGGAGAATTGGAGCAGCGGGTGCGGTGTTGCAGTCGCTCTATCGCACCGTTGTGACGAAGAGAGAGCTGAGCCGGAAGGCAAAGCTCTCAATCTACCGGTCTATCTTCGTTCCTACTCTCACCTATGGTCATGAAGGGTGGGTCATGACCGAAAGAACGAGATCGCGGATACAAGCGGCGGAAATTAGTTTCCTCCGGAGGGTGGCTGGCATCTCCCTTAGGGATAGGGTGAGAAGTTCAGCCATTCGTGAGGGACTCGGAGTAGAGCCGCTGCTTCTTTGCGTAGAAAGGAGCCAGTTGAGGTGGTTCGGGCATCTAGTAAGGATGCCACCTGGCCGCCTCCCTAGGGAGGTGTTCCAGGCACGTCCAGCTGGGCGGAGGCCGCGGGGCAGACCTAGGACCAGGTGGAGGGATTATATCTCCACACTGGCCTGGGAACGCCTTGGAATCCCCCAGTCAGAGCTGGTTAATGTGGCCCGGGAAAGGGAAGTTTGGGATGCCCTGCTTGAACTGCTACCTCCGCGACCCGACCCCGGACAAAGCGGATGACGATGATGATGATGATGATGATGATGATAAATAAGTACATTTACATACATACATAGTATAAAGGGCATACACGTGTTCTAAGATGGTGGGGAAAAAAAGTTGGGGGAAAAAAGGCTTATAGTCTCTTTCTGCCTGCATTTATTGAATTCCAAAATTCCTTTGTGGAAAAGAGCAAGTGGGAAAGACTTCTGCTGCTCGTTCAAAGGCATGTGACATGTGGTAGGCCGGTGAGAGCATTATTGAGCCGGGAACATAAGAGAAGCCGGGCTACTGATGGCATAATTCACCAGCCAGGTGTCCCCCAGGAGGCCAGCCAGAGGAGGGATGATGCGGCTCTCCACGGCCACCTGCTGCCTCCACGGCTTGGAGGAATCCACACACTGCCCTCCTCTAATGAAACCTGACGGACCGGAGATGACAGGTGCAATGACAGCATTCTGGCAAGGATGAGGGGACAGGGGGGGGGCGGACAGGGGTGGGGGGGGGGGGGGGGGGGGTTAAGAGGAGGGGGAGAATTCTTATAAGTTATCACACCTGTGCACCCCGGCTCCGTCGTTTCAAGGTGAGAGAGACTGTCCGGTGCGGCTGGCGGAGAGTCCCTGGGAGATAGCGATAAGTCGACAGGTGATACATCATTCAGCAGCTTGGATCCACCGAGGGATACTCTCAGAAGAACAGTGACAGCGGTGGTGACAGTCGCACATCTGAATAATTGCGGGACATTAATGTAGTATGAATATTGTAATGTAATGTAGTTCCTCTGATATACCTTGTAGAATGAGTTCAGAGGTCGTCTTCACATGAGAAAGGACGTATCGCATTAGTCTTGTCTTGTTGCCTTTCAGGTCACCCTCATCTTGTGTACTGTTTATTTATTGAGGCCGTATGGTGAAAGAGCATCTTTGCATATTTGACATGGTATCAAACTGTTTAACACAGACGCAGAAGGAGCGACAAAGTTACGCAGAACCAATTAAGAAAAATAAATAAATGCATGCATATTACTCATAGTTATGTTGATTGTGCTTTGTGTTGACCATAATAGATACAGAAAAAGATGAAATGGATTTTTGTAAATTCATTTACTTTCAATTCTGATTCTGAGTATATTTGCACCTCATTAAGTATGTGGGGGTTGGTGTTAGTAAAGGTATTTACATGTTCCTGTTAATTTTGGGTGAAAGGATAATACAACAAACCATGGCGCACATACCCAATCTGTTTGTGCTGCTACAGAACGATACAGTATTCTGTGATTTGTAGACGGGATGATAGAGACATTTAACACATTTTTGTATTATGCATCATCTTTTGATCCGCTCTTAAAGTACTTGCTGTTATTCCGTTTGACGTGTTTTTCTCAGTCAGAGATTCAGCATCAACACCAACGATCAACATTCTACAACATTTGTTGATGTGTATCTTATCAAAAGGGTAGTCAAGTGTGTAAACCATCTTGCATGAAATGGAGCATCGCTAAATTGTCAATAGACATCCGATAGACAACCCTTAATCTACCGCAGCGGAGCTTAGTGACATCTGCTGCACTCTGTGAATAAACAGCAATCAACTTGAAGACGGGGCAGAGCAGATCTCCTAGAGACTCGCCACAGGTTTGTTCTAATGTTTGTCACTGATGGACTAATTACCAGATAGGGGATGCACTTTATTTAGTCCGTCTAAATGGATCCACCCTCTGGTATGCCAGCCCCCCCCCCCCTCTCCCCCTTGCATTGTTGTCCAGGGGTGGTCACAGTCATTTCAATCGTACTCACAAAGACATGTATTCTTAGACCTATAATGATTGGTATTGATACTTTAAAAAAGGGGCCAAGTAATTTTAATGTCGTAGCATCAATGCTTGTGTATAAACCACCTTTTTCTCACGATATACGCTCAATTGTTGTGAATTGCATAACATAGCTGACAAATTGTGACGTCTACAAGATAAAACTAAAGGGAGCAGTTTACTATTCAGAGGATGGTAATCACTGGAACCATGGAGCATATGACCCTCCCCATTTGAAATGAGCTCACGCTGGCTGTCACTTTATATGCTCTTCCTCTTTGCTTTTTCTGGGAAGGTGTCGAGATGTTATGTAGGCCTGTGGATTGGGTAACCATGGTTACGTAAATATGTCAGAGCAGCTCGCTGTCCACTTTAGAGCCCAAGATAGTTCCGTTGACAGAGGCTAGAGATCAGTGTTACATAATTTGACATCCAGAAACTCACAAGCAAAAAACACTTCAATGTTTATGTTGAAAAAAACTTAATTCAAGTTAAGTTATCTGTGATAAACTGTATTAATCATTATTTTTGCTCTGTAATCAAATGTAAATAATATGTCAATATACATATTAGTTGCTGTTAAGACCAACTGTATAAACAAGATAAGTGAAGATCTCACTTAATTGATTATGGATTTATTGATGGCAAAATCGATAAAAGAATTTACAAAAGCTGTAACAAGCTTATCAAAACCACAGGAAAATTAACGATTATTCAAGATGTACTCTATTTTACCTACATGAAAGTGGCCCTGTTCAAAACCAAAGCAAATAAACCTAAAATTTTCATATGCTCACAATAGAGCTTGGGACATTCATTCATATTTCTCTGCGACTTTAAATAACAATATGTGTATGGTGTGTACTAAGGCCACAGACAGGTGTATACCAGAACTATACCACCTCCTCAGGTGGTGTTTCTACTTCTATCCAATCGAAGGCAGTCTCTATCAGGTGAATGGTAAGCCATATGGTAGTGCTGTTCTCCCCCTCGAAACCAATTCTATTTTCACTGCAACTGCAGAAATCTCATGCATAATGCATTCCCTTTAGTTATTTATTCATAATGACTTCTGGCATCTTTACAGATATAGACTTTTTTTGCATTTCTCTTTTTCTTTCTCTCTGTTTTTTTCTTCCCTCTAATGCTCTATGACTCCGTCACTTTGGCTTTCACTGTATTCTATCTACGAAGCTGCTTCTGTGTCCATTTTCCCAGAGAAATCAAGACACCATACTACTGAATTTTTGATGCAGCTATTTTCTGTTTGCCGGCCCCTCTACTCATTCCAATGGTGGGGGGAAACAAATATAATCGAAGGATGAGTAATCACGTCGTTTGCAGGAACACAGGGGAGCACTGTATGCATACGTGGACAGTTTGGCCAGCATAGACCTGATAAGGAGGCCTGGGCGTTTAAGTGGATAATGAAGTGTACCGACCGTAACAAAGAAGCCAAAGTCAACTGGAACCACATCCATTTTATTCAGTTTTAAATCCAAGACTTTGTTATCGTGAGTCCTGAATGACTGGCTGGCATGGTAAATATGTTTGTTACCATTTTCTATTCCTCCTCATAACAATAGCAAACTATTATTGCTGCAGAATTCTATGGCTACAAGCAATTATGGCTAAAGGGCTCAGAAAGCTTTGGGCTTAGAGAAACTATTGTTGGAAGCACCAATCCATTCAAGAATATGAGATTTATTGCACGAGAGGTAAAACTTTGCTTTCCAATCTACTCTACATGACCATGGCTTTGTTCGATATTTGTCAGCAACTAATGTGTTGTCTTGGCTTGCATGACAACGTATTTCTAGCTGACCCCGTTTAAATTCCCCTAAACATAATATGCTGAAATGCACAATGAGGTAACATACTTCTTTATTTACTACAAGCAATTATAAAAATTTGAAACATACGGAGTTATGGTGATGTGCTTCACAGCAAAAGTTTCATTTTCATAATCTTGTAGTCTTGTTTTAAATATCTTGAAGTAAACAGTGAATGGACAGTACAATGTAAGTGTCTGTGAATGATTAAAAGCCGGTATCCCCTACAAGTTTCCAGGCAACACTAGGATGTACCAGTACTGTCTGGGATAGGTCTTTAGACTGTTTATGTTTGATACTTTGTGACACTTTGGAGTTAGTATGATTAGTCCAAAAAGCAGTGTATCACACTTATGACATGTAGCATCTTTCAATAAAAGTATAATTATTTTACTTACAGATCCTATCCAGTTCACCTCCACACATAGGTGATCATTAAGATCAATAACTAAGCTATAATACCGAACGCTGAGCAACATTACTCAAATCTGCTCCTCCTACCAAATGTGTGCTCCTTGTAATGTCTCTGACCCATTTATCTCCTCATATGTTGCACATGGGCCATTTCGCCCCGCAAGCACAAGTGTCTATAAACAACTACTCCAAACCGCTGGATTCCTGGAGGTAAAGTTTCTCTTCTATAGGACAGCTAATTAAAGCACCTCGTACGCTCAGAAAAAACTCAACCCATTTGTATGCCAGAAGGAGCCGGTTCTATGAGCTGTCCCCTCCAGTACCACCGTCTCCCCATGCGCCATGTCATTGAGAGCATCGAGACACTCCCCGTGGGTCGGCCCTGGTCCTCCGGGGAGAGGGCACCGCCCGGGGCTCATCAGCAGTCAGCAGTCAGGCTGGCAGGGGGAGTTGGGGCCTGCGGCGGGCGGCGCCACCGTCGTCATGGACCACTTAGAACAGCTGGCAACCGGGCAGCAACCAGAGAAGAGAAGGCTAACTCTCCATGGAGAGGAGGCAATTGGGATTCTTAGGATAACATCACCTGAATACCTGCACACTGTTTGATATTCAGCTAGGCAGGAGTGGATAAAGCACTGATGAGCTTCCGATTTAGGTAGACTTTAAGATTAAGGTATCAAATAAACATGTGTGGGTCCCCTTTAAGCTTTTTGGTCTTGGAGGTTAATGGTGTGTTTTTTTGTTTAATTACACAAGGGAACGCCAGTGTTAGAATGGATCCTTTGCTTAAAGACAGTTATTTTGTTTTATGTTTTCATGTCAGAGACATTGACTGAACGTGATAGCGTGACCTTACAGAGCCTCTAACAAAACGCCAGCAGTCTCCCCACTACTTCCTCATGCACGACACAGAAGTAGTAGCATTTCAGCATGATCAAATATAAATGACATCCATTCGAGCCATTTGATTAAGCAAAGCCAAGTTAAGCTAAGTAAAACCATTTGTGCTTGTCTGTGTGTATACGTGTGTGAATGGAAGGGTTGATTAGAAAATGAGAAATGTTTGAGAAATTGGATCACAAAAGCTCCAAACAAAACATTTAGAAAAAATCTAGTTTCAATAGGTTATCGTATTATTCGCTATGCAACACATAGTGAATCAAATGAGGACACAAGAATCATCACAGTGACTTTTCAGAAGCAGTCATCTGTAAATATTTTATGGTAACGCAAAATGGCTTATGCCAGTTTATAAGTGGACAATTTTCATCCTTTTTTTCATGTTCAATATTAACTAAATATGTAAGAGGCCTTGAAACAATTGGCACGCCGTGAATTTGTGTTGTAACTTTCACAATGGCTTAACATATACTTAAAAATGGACAACACAATTGCCACTCATGTTTTGTTTATTATCTTACATCTGGAATAAATTCACCATGCATTAAAGAACCAAAAAAATGCAAAGCCAAATGCTCAAAAATGTAATAATATGATCAGGTAAACGTTGAAATTCCTACTTCAATTGATTGACGACTCATTAAAAGCTTGATTTTACTGTGTTCCACTAATTAGCATCCACCTCAACATCAACTTTATTGGAAAGTAAAAACGTGTTTATAGTTTAGCAGTGCACTTCTATTATTCACATGGAACATAACCCTCTATGCTATAAACATTTCCCCGAGAAGCATAGAACAATAAAGAGCCTTTATAGTTAAAAGAGTGGCTTAAAATAAACAATAAACACAAAATAAAACTGTTGTTGGGTTTGGAGGTGGCTGCTTCTCTCATATCAGTGTTTACCCTACAGATTGTCAGGGGGGCACTTTCCTCCTCCCCCTCCTCCTCATCCTCCTCCTCTTCCTCATCCTCCTCCTCAAGTGATTGATCAAGAAGCATGTATGACAGTTTGATGGGAGCATGATTGATGGCTATCCCTGACTGTATCCCAGCTGTCGGGGCGCAATGAATTATCCTTCCCATCCGACACTTACCTTTGAACCTGCCCGTGGTGATAGCTAACCGGCGCCAGTGGTGGACTCCTGTGCAAACAGAATCAAGTCCATTCAACTATACATATGATTACATCTTATTGTGGCATTTCAGTTATTTTGGAAAGCTTGACAGTTGAACACCTGGTTGGATATGTTGACTTTGTGAGGAGTCAACGTGTTTCCCACACAATTTTACACCCCTTCATGAAGTGTGCATGGAGTGTGTTGATGTGTAAACAAGTAAGCCAATAGGTTCCGTTTATTTGACAGTCAGCTATTTCTTTTGGGAGCACAAGGTGTTAAAAAAATTTTTGGGGCAGTCATAAACGCTCTCATCTCAAAAGCAAATATTTCCTTGAACCAGACCACTGGTTCCCAAACACAGAGAGACAGGGCTCCGGGCGGAGGAGGGTGGGCTGAGACTACAGGCACACAACTGTTTGGAGTCACTGATGGATGAGAGGCATCAATGGCTTAGCATCAAGAAAAGTGGCAGCTTGAAGGCAAAGACAGAGATGAAACGATAAAGGGGAAGGAGGAATTGAACAGTTCAGGTCAGGGTCTAAATACATTGTCTGTGGGTAGTTGTTAGATCAATGGTGGAATTTTGATTTCAAAGATGGCGGGGGACACAGTTAGTACAGACACAAATCCTCAACAGGGGTCCAATACTGGCTTCTGGAAAAGTGCAGGGAAAATGTGCAACCCCCCCCCCCCCCCCCCCCCCCCACTGTAAATTACACCCCAGTGTGAGATGCACAAAAATATGTATGCTTGATTTTTATTATATGGTCATGTGTGTTAAATACAGCAGTAAGTATACGCAGCCAGAAAGAAGAATTATAACTGTGCGAGATTTCTAATAGGGCCTACTGGGGTAACCACTCGTAGTGTGTGATCCATTTATCATAATGTTACAATCGCGATCAAGTGTGACATTTACTTTAAAGACTCTACGTCATTGTCAATGCATATCATAATCATTTCATGACCTTCCGTACTATTTGTGTCATGTTCGACTCGTCGTGTCATTTGTCAATGGCTTTCATTATAGGCGAGTCAATCTGTCATTTGTCAAATTCCTCTTACCCCCAACCCTGCATGGTATGTCAAAGTCAGCGATCTCTCAGTTGAAGCTATGCAAACAGATCATGGGAGATGGACCGCTAGCTGTAAAGGTCAAGTTGCACACAGTGTACTGTAGATTATATGAATAATTTGGAATGATGCCAATTCGATCAAAAGCATGATATTTTTTCCTGATCTTCCGGCAATCGTACAACCAGGAATGGCATCTACTGAAAATAATGGTAATGAATAATAAATACAGTGAATCTACATTACTGTGCAACCTAGTATCACAACAGATGACAGCAGCAAGTGAAAACATACAAAACAAAGCAATGATTCTATAAATGACAGTCTTCATCACAGATACATTTTGTTCTTAGGGGGGTGTGTGTGTGTGTGGGGGGGGGGGGGGGGGTCATAAGTTCTAAAAACAAGACTAGACTTGCTTTTGCAATGACCTAAGGCTGAAATATTGCCGAAACAAGACCCAGATAGAATGCTAATCTCAGCTGCTGCCTGCTGGGGGGTGTGGAGGTCTGTATGTTTCTCCTCTCCTCCTCTCTGCGGTTAATCAACTGCATTACACAATGTGTAATTGGTGTATATTCAGGAATAATTCAATGCATTTGAATGAGTGGAAATGACAGAGAAGCGGATTTGGCATCAGCCTTGGGATTGGATGATGACATTATTTTGTGGTATATTATGTTACTGTATGATATTTTTCTTGCGTTATAAATTTGTTTGATAGTGGCATAATGAAATAAGAAGTTGCTGTATTCGAAAATGGCTTTTTTACAATAGTACTGACAAAAGCTATTTGTTTTATTGTAATTGCTTAAATGTTTTTGATTTCAAACTGTTTCAACCATTTACACGATACAATTTTCCCAACACTATCTTTAGTTTCACTTTTTTTCTGCTGCGCATTATTCATTTTTAAAGTCACATTCCCTGAGAGGATCATTTGGCCTCTGCTTATGCCTTGCGGGGGTAGACTGTTTACTTATTTACTAAAATCATCTTTAAGTGGGAGAGAGGCTGCCCATGTGAGAAATCGTATTTTCTGGCAACGCACCAGGGTGCAGAGGAGGACTCTGCAGTGTAACAGAGGGCTAGGGGTGGAGAGAAGCGAAGGCTTCTGCATGTTCTCTTCTATCGACCACATCAGACACCAAACAAAGCACTGCCAAGTGAGTCCACAAAATGATAATCAATCTGGCCTACCATCTATGTGTAATAGATAGCGTACAGGTAGGTCAGATAATAACTGCCTGTAATTGTCTTACAATTAGCAGGTTAATTACCATTTTTTTTACGTTCCAACTTGCTGTTGCATTCTTCAGTGTCTCATTATTTGTAATTAAGTGTCATTGTGTGCACTATTTGTGTGTGTGTGTGTGTGTGTGGGTGAGGGGGGGTATTTGAGATGGGAACACATAGCGTGTGTGTGTGTGTGTGTGTGTGTGTGTGTGTGTGTGTGTGTGTGTGTGTGTGTGTGTGTGTGTGTGTGTGTGTGTGTGTGTGTGTGTGTGTGTGTGCGTGTGTTTATATGTGTGTTGTGGTTATAAACATTGTGCACTACATGGTTGCCATGCCTAATGTGCTTGTTAGCCTGCTCTGACTCCCCCGAGGCGAATGTCCCGATCCCAGGACGTATTCAGCCGGCTGCTTTAACAAGCACCGTCGATGGGAGGGCATTGAGTGCTCGCAAGATTGCAAGTCAATGGCAATTTCATGTGCCTCGAAAAGTGCAAATGAGGCTGTGCAAATGTTAGCAGGGCACTCGATCTGCCGGTGACAGCAGGGGGGCAAAGGCACGATGTGGTTGCGGTCACTCTGCCCACGGTCTCCAGACTGCAGGTAAACCAGGGAGAAAAGGAAATGCACAATGAGTCAAGATAATAAGACTGTTGTCACTGACTCCCTTGCAATCATTTGCAGAACAAGCATCGCCAACCACAGTACAATGGACCAACGGATATGGACCTGAAGTTTTGTCCAACTTTTAACTGCTGTGGAATCATTGTTTGTATGACAAGTTACGAGATATGAGTGTCATCAACTCGTCTTTAGAAAATGACTTTTGTAAAAGTGAGCTCCTGCAGACAGTGATTAGTCATTAGTGCCTTTTCTGCTGCCTTTTTGGATTAATTTATTAGCAGATAGAAGGCTTGCCAGACATCAGGACAGGTTAATATTTGTTCCTGGTAGTCCAAGTGGACATGGTGCTTAGTTCTCTGAGATCCTAGATGCGCTCAAAAACCACCCAGTGACCCAGTGGGAGATTAATAATGGAAGGACAAATATTATGGATGAGAAGCATCTCCCACATGGGGGTATGTCCTTTTTCAGAGTATGCCACTGAAGTAGGAAGGGGTGAAAGGTCGAGGCCACAGAAGCCCATCAACAACCAAAATAAACGGAGGGAACAAGCATTTGAAGAGTAAAGACCGCTTCGAGGAGGGGTCAAAGAAAGTCACTTCATGAATTAACAAGCTTGTAGTGACGGAGCCCAAGGTCTTATCGCTGTTTGTGATGGAAGCAGCCATGCATTCACTTTCCACTTGTTATGGGGAATGAGGAGACATAGTGCGTTTGATTGATACTCCTACTCCATGTGGGTGGGGTGGGAAAGGGGGGGGGATGGGGGAGAGAGAGATGGGGAATCACAAGGGCCAAAGAAAAATGTTCAGAGAGGAAGATAGGATTATCCGGGAGGGGGATGAACATTAGCATCTTTACCTGGAAGCAGACTGACTCACAGCATGGGGACAATTGCAGAGATTAGAAACCATTCGGATTGGAAAATACAACAGGGACCAGGGGAAACAAAACAACGGCTGTGACTCACAATGCACCCAGGCTAAAAATACCAGCACCAAACCGATAGACGCGAGGGTGGCCAAGGTATGCTACACAGACAAACAGGTTGCGGGGAGGAGTCAGCGTTTGGGTGGGGGTGGGTTACAGACGCCTTAAAAAGAAGCACGATATAAATTGTTGTTCTAGGATTATTTTTTGGGGGGTTTCACAGAATTACAACTGGAGGGCTTTCTACTTCCATGCCTCTCAATTCTAGTCCTCTCAAAGTCACTTTACAAGCTGGTAGTGGAGCTTTGATAGATTTATTACATGAAATCCTTGGAAACAAAAAGTATATATATATATATATATATTTATATACTGTATATACAGTATATATATGTATATATATATATATATATATATATTCACTTTATGTTATATATTTACATGAATGGTTAAATTTAGATACATTTTGTAGTCTCTTCTTTGAGAATGATAGTGGTGCTGTCCATGGTGCTGATTGAAATAATTGAACATGAATATAGAGAGATTAATTGTCCAACAGATACTGACTGTCGGTCCAGAAAAAAAATGCAGGTAGTTCCCATAACATCTATACACTATAAAGACATGTAAATGTTCACAACTTGCTCATGAGAAAAAAGCAAGATGGAGCAGAGGGACCTATTCATGCCATCAAAACAAATGTACCCTGTTTACAGTGATCCATGACTGTCTCAAATCTACAGTCATAGTTTCTTATTGTCCTCTGCTGCTGCCAACTTCACATTGTTGTTCATGTTTAAATGTCACATTCGAATTCCTGAGGAACTCTCTACTTGGGAGATGGGCTTCCTTACGACCCCACTCTGCTCGGTCTGATACGATGACCACAGGTCAGTCCCACACTAACACCCTTTTTCTCCCATGGTTGTGTCAACAAGGCCCTGTGGTCAAAATGCCTGCGCGTGGACTGAACACTGCATTGCAGGTAGAGGTCAGAGTGCATCCCCCAGCAGTGCTGCAAGACTATGGTGCTGGTTGCAAATGTTTCAGATGAAGAATTCTTGTTGAATAGTTCAACAATACTGCTGATGGGGCTTCAAATTTTTTTGCATCTGATTCTTGAACCCCTAGATGTCAATGTCAATGTCAAATGTATTTATAAAGCACATTTAAAAAAACAACCATTGATCAAAGTGCTGTACAATAAAGATAGTAAAAGTAAATGCAATAAAACAACACAATAAAATACAAAAACTAGGTAAAAAAACTCAAGACAAAGAAAGGCAACTGTCATACTAATTTAAAAGCAAAGGTATAAAAAAGTGTTTTAAGACGTGATTTAAAAAACAGCAATGTAGGTGCCTGCCTGACGTGTGTTTCCTGGGATTGCAAAAAGGAAAATACAGTTTTAGTTTCATGCAATGATTTCAAATCCTGTTGATCGAATTAAGCAGGTAGCTCTGCATGAATGAATAGGTCGTGAACAGTTATATTAAATCCGAGGTACTCTGCAAGCACTGTGCTATTTCTGAATTTGACTTTCAGGTGTGCCCATGAAAGCCATGCTAAAACATCATTCGATTTTAAGGATTAAAGATTGCTGACGTAATCAAAAAGAAAAACATGGAACTGATAAAAAGCCTACCAGTTTGCTAATACTCAGAACACATTGAAGCTCAATCTTTTTGTTTCACCTAACAAGGATAGCTGAAGGATAAGTTTGTTTTCTCTTTCATTTAATTCCAACTCTCTGGCCAAAGCTCCAAAACCACAGACAGAAAGCAGTTATACCTGCACCTCCGAGTTGCCATGGAAACTCCGCTTAAAAATAGAGCAAGAAGAATGATGGCCACGGCGAGGATGTGTTTCATAGATATGGTTCAAGAAGTCTTATTCTGCTGGGTTAATCTATAAGCCGTTTGCAGGTGGCTCTAGAACAGTCTCGAGCCTGGTCTAAGGGATTCTTTAGGAACAATTATTCAAGGATTTCCTCTAAGAACAACCAAAACATTTACCTTCAAAGACAGAGATCGAGGCTATATTCCAGTCCAACATGTGCTCAACACACTTCCTGTGGTTTTCAGTAACGTGTCTGCGAGTGTGAACTTCACTATTGATCAGGTAAGGATTCACAAATTCATATTTTACAACTTATCCAATTATAAGTGATTGACAGGTGTAGAGTGCCAGGCTCAAGTGGGAAGGGTCCTAAGGCTATTTACTGATCTGGATAAGGCTCACTCTTTCACGCTACACTGGGAGAGGGTGGTGATTCGCCCATAACGAGAGAAAAAAACACCTTAGAGGAAGCATTGACACTTGACAAGTATGAAGACATAAGCTTCATTGGTGATGTGGAATGAAATGTGCCTTTCAATCAAAGAGCGGATCAGACGGGAAGTACCGACAGTGAACAACTTGATGGGTGTACTGCATTTAATGGTTCCATCAAAGTCCAAGAGTAGACCGAGATAAAAGACAGCTCTGCTCAATACTGAGTATGAGCTTAGAAGTAATCTAAGAACATTTCCAGCATGCACCTCCCCTTTGACCTTTGAGCTTTGTGACTCCCTCATTCAGAACACCCTGAACCATTTCTTCTTTCGTTGATGAGTGAGCTGAGATCAGACAGACATTCATCATCATGCTCTACGTTGTTTGGGTGTGATTGAATGAGATAATGATTGCATGCCAAGGTATTCATGGGAAATTACAAAGTGTCCCTTCGGTGGTGCTTTCCATAAATGACATGAGAAAAAAAAACGACTTCACCTTCATCTAATGGCAGGTCAGTGCTGTAGACTCAGTGAAGGACAGGCAGTGGGTCCAGGCGTGAGGGGGACAGTGTGGAGTGTGAGGACCCTCTCTTTGGGGCCAGTGCCCCGGGGAGCCAGGAGAGAGAGAGAGGTGTCTCACCAGGTAAACACATTAGATGACTATGACAAATGATCGAGACTGAGTTATACTGGCAACCGGCAAGGCTTTGAATGTTGGCTCTTTACATGAATATGTTCTCCTCTTGTCAATATAGCTTCGGAGGAAATCCGGAGAAATTGTTATGCCACGAGAATTAAATTAAGAAAAGACAAGTGACTTGGGGCAAGGGTTGGCAATACCTTTTTGTAACGAACGATGCCACAATGCATTACAACGTGAAACGTTTAACTAAAGGGTATTGTCTAGTGCCTAGCAGTGCCCATCTCTGGAACAAACTGTGCTCTGGCTGTCACAGTGTCCTTGAACTAAACACTTAACCCTCGCTTGTTCTATGGAGCTTTCTCATTGCCAGACATGAGTGTGTGTTCCAGTGGTGGGTAGGAAAAAGATCAATTCTAATTAATAAATTATGAAAGGATTACAATCAGAAGATTAAAAAAGCCATATAGTCAAGCTTTCTTGTTAAGATGCTGTTTATATTTTCACAAATTTATAAAATTATATACTATATTTTCTAAGTAATTAATAACAGTCAAATATCATACATTACTAATGGGATACTCATACAAAGTGCAGAAAAAAAGCAGTATTTTGTTGATCGCATGAAAGAATAAGAAACATAATGATTAACAGTGGGTGCAGGTGAGGATGCACAAACAATACTGCATGGGCTGCTGGAGTAAGATACAGAAACATTTTCTGCCACCGTTGCCCAGCTTACTATTTTCAATCATTTTAATCATACTTCTTGTAGCTTCCATTTTGAATCAAATCAAGGACATCGTTTTGAGAAGGACAAAGCTCTCGACAGCTTCTTGTTGTGAGACTGCTCCCAGAAGCACAAGCTGAAGGCCAGGATAACTGCATGGGTTAAAAGTTTGCCTGCCAGTTGTTGAGAGATATTTTGAGCCCAGTTGCAGTGTGAGAACACCGGGCTAATTAATAACCAGTGGGTTCCTCTGGAGATGCATTTGAATATTCAGAGGAAACTCAATCATTTATTAATGAGACAACTGCTGCCAGCGATAGAGGCCAGGGGACCAGCCAAAACAGACCTTTAGCTGCTCGCTCACTGATCCTACACAATGGCCCCATAATCTCAAATAGTACATCTCATGTACATCCAACGTGAATCGACAACTCCCAATGAAACACTATTCATTAGTTATTCAATTCATTTGATTACATTCAGCACGTTCAATTAATATCCAATACTGTTGAGAGAAAACACACACAAAAGAGCTGATTTGATACTTCGCATGCGTCTAAAAAGAAACGGGAACAGAAGACGGATGTGTGTCGGAATGTGAGGGCGAGATACTGTCATCCTTGGATGTGGAGGAGCACATCTGGAGCCCCTCCAAGTACCCTAGGGGTAGAGCTGAAAAGAGCCCAACTCTTCAGTGCCATCACAGGCAGCGGCAGAGAGCTGGAGACTATTGAAGGAGACTGGGGGGGAGAAGGACAGAGCGGGAGGGGGGTGGCCGGGGGGCCTGATTTGCACTGCTAAGCAGCTGTTCACTCCACAGCGAACTGTTTCATCAGCCCTCAAAGAGCGACTTTATTTTTTTATGCACAATCGCTCACAAAGAGTCACATACACACACACACACACACACACACACACACACACACACACACACACACACACACTCTTGCACAGATATGAGCTCACACTAAGAAAAGCTTTGAAACTTGCTCTAAACAAAAGGGCTGACCATGAATAATGTCAGTGCATGGATTTATGTTACTGTTATAAATATTTTGTTAAAAACAAACTCTGCCGCACTATACTGATTCCAAAACAAGCATTCAGCTATTTCAATGGAGGAGGCCTACACTCTCTTTTCTTGGTTTGGTATAAACGAGAAAAATACTGCGCCAAGGATATGCTTGATTTAGGACACGTGTGTGTGAGAGGTGATGTGGAAAAAAGGGGCCTTTCAGAAGCAGACGAGAGGACGCCTCATTTGGATGCAGTTAATTAGAAAGGTTGATTGATTTGATTTGGCACTGGTAGGGCGGGACAGCTAAATGCACTGGTCTGTGAAGGAGTCTACACCGGGGTCGATATTTACGCCTTTAAGCTTTAATAACAACATTAAAGGCTCCGTGAAGACGATGCTCTCCTTTTTGCTTTTATCTTCCAGGGCAGATTGTGCACAACAACAATACCATTTCTTTGTGTTGATTTCTGTTCACGGGCACCACGAATCACTTTAATATTTAATGGTCATTCACTTAGGCTAGAAAATCCTTGAGATGCTGTCAGTTTATTGTGAGCTTTTCATAATTTAAGGACCAATTATTTTACGCGAGAGTTTTGTTTTTAAAATGCAATTTTTTTTCTTTTTTGTTGTTTTTTCCTAAACTAAATCTGTCAAAGAAACAGTGCTGGATGACAAATCCCTACAGGTCAAATGTTTGCAACTACTGTAATAGCTCAACTAAAACTGTTGTGACGGTTGAGACTACTTTATGAAACCCTTTTTTTTTTGCTAAATATTTACTTTTTTCCACATTTAGTCTGTTTACGCATTTGTGAATCTGCATTCCCTGAATGGGCATTATCCCGTCACAAAAGAAGTCCATCATTTCCAGTTGACGTCCAAATTAAAACCAAGCGTCTCCCCTGAGGACTGTATTTTGTCGAGTGGTGAGTGTTTATGACAGTTCCATCATGATGGTATGAAACCCCTACCAGGCCAGAGGGACAAAATCATTTACCAGACAACCATTAGCAGCTCCTCTCCTTCATAAATCACAGCATGCATCCGCTTGGCCCTGCGTTGCTTCTTCTCTCTCTAGATAACAGTGACTGCATGGTTTATTCGTGCTAGCAGCTTTCAGCATGCCCTTCATGCTCGACTGAGCCAGATGGCCCACAGACTTTTGGCATTGTCTATGCGTGTCTTCATACAGTTCTCATTTAGCTGTGTGCTCCTACTGTCCACCGAACACAGTCCAAAGCTGTTACAACTGAGCATATGCCAACTCTATTGTAAAATAGATGACAAAGCATCCAGGGGATGAATTGATGAATGACAGATAATGTTTCATTTCCAGCCGGAGGCGATTGCACTCAAGCAGTGCTCCCGTAATCAAGCATATGGCATCGTAGCATCAAAAGTACTCTCAATCTGGCTGAGGTAATGTTTTCTTGCAACTGTAAGCTTTTACCTTGTCTCAAGGGATGAAAGAAATCTTTTCACAACACGAGGTGTTCTGTCACGCTTTGGGATGACTTGCAAAAGCTGCAGTCTTCCTCACAACGTTACGTTAGTACAATGAATGGGCCTCTATTGAACATACTGTAAACAGCATGGAGAATAGCACAATGTGAAGACTGCACAATCGTGAAAACTAAAAAATACTATGTGTTATTTGGGCCTGTAGTGTGTGTGGCGGTTGGCTGTTCATGCTTGAGAGTGGACTGGAGGAGAGCAGAGGCAGCTCATGCGCTGCATGGTGCTCAGTGATGTATTGACTGGCCCAAGCAGATGGTTAGGGCCAGCAAAGCCCACAGGAGATCCAAAGGTCTTCTACCACCCACACATTCGTGGATACACGCACACAGACACACACACACACACACACACACACACACACAGAGAGACACACACTCACAGAGACTCATACACGAGTCCCTGCAGACTCAGTCAGATCAATCTAGCCTTGACAGTCCTTCCCCCAGCAGCAAAGATCGTAAATATATTGGTCTAAATTAGGTCTTGACCCAACACCTTCCTCTCTGAAGAAAGGTAACTGGTGCAATTTGGAAAGCAAGCGGCAGCTCCTCGTGTCTAAATGATGGTGGTTGCCCGATTGGTTTGAGTAATACATCACTTACCAGGCATTCTCCGGTGTAACATTATGAGGTTGAAGATTTGGCAGCAGCGGAAGTGTCCAGGATCATAGATTAATGAGGGCCGGACTAAATCTAACCGACCATTCGATTGGCTTCATGTTCTACAAGGACAACAGGGAGGTGTGGGGCTAACATGTCTGCAGAGCGACTGACCTCACTGAGTTGGTGTGCAACAAGACGGTGGTGCATATCTAGTGTTTGTGCATGCAGATTACCATTGTGACTTTCAGTTTAACTCGGCACAGGGCTTGCTGATTGAGTTATGCACAAAAACGCCATTTTCTTCAGCCTCCCTACCTGCTGGTGACTTGGGATAATGATAGCACAGCCATGTCTTTATAAGTCTAGCCCCAATGACAGAGCATCATGTCCCACACTGTCACCTGGGTGACTAACCACAACCACATGTTTGTCCTCTAGCATCAATGCCAATATTTGAGCCAAGCCAACTTGGTCACACGTTATATGGAAATGAATAGATACGTTACGTACAAGAAGTTTAAAGGCACAGTACAGCAATATAGGAATACGTTTTAATCAATCTTTGGGCTTTTGGCAGTTATTAACCTTTGCTACTTGACCACTCACTTACAGGTCAAATAAATGTGATGCAGATATGAATGTGTCTCCTATGGTCTCAGTGAAAGCGTTTTACGATAGTGAAATCTCTCATGTTGAATCTACATAAGGTTTCGTCACTTGCAGGGGTGTCTTGCAGGTGTTAAAGCACCACATCCGCCCCGTCACACCTGCGCGTCGGCATCATCACGCTGGCAAATCACTCCATTAGACCTAGTTTATTAGGCAAATAATCCAAACATTTCTCAGCGTGGTCCCTGTAATCTCTATCTAGTCCTCTGGCTGGCATCTGCTGGCTCATCAGCAGCCTCTGTGTGCGGCTGGGCCCCGATAACAGAGAGGACTGTGGAACGGTAGACTAGAGAGAGACGGCAGGGTAAGATAAGACTTCCTGGGGTCGATGCCCAAGCAATAAATGGCCTCAGACACTTGTTTGGACAAGTGACAATTGTATCAGCAATAGTCTTCTATCTTTCGATCTCTCTTCCTGTTCTCTTTCTTTTTCATTTTCTGGATATTCTTCCACCATGCATTCTCTTTGTAAGGAGCAAACAAAGTGTTATCTAAGTGCTCGTGTTGAGCACCATGGAAGGTTATAGTGCACACGTGGAAATGTATTGTGATTTACAGCCACTGAAGCCCAAGGCCTAAATTATAAGTAACTCCTAGTATATATTCAATAAGGTTTTATCTTGAATTGCTTCTTAGCAGGTTACAACAAATCCCTTCATACAATAACAGGACATTGCAGTATTCACACAAAACATGTGGTCAAGAGCAACTAACTGTGGCAGACTAAAGCCAGTACTTGAAGCCGAAAGGCAGTGTGTGTGTGTGTGTGTGTGTGTGTGTGTGTGTGTGTGTGTGTGTGTGTGTGTGTGTGTGTGTGTGTGTGTGTGTGTGTGTGTGTGTGTGTGTGTGTGAGAGAGAGAGAGAGAGAGAGAGAGAGAGAGAGAGAGAGAGAGAGAGAGAGAGAGAGAGAGAGAGAGAGAGAGATAAGTAGATTTGGAGTGTCTTTATGTCTGTTGTATATTATATCTCCTTTTATCAAATCCATCTTCATGAACATCCTTGGATGTATTAGTTCAAAATGTGTATCAGCACTTATTGGTAAGATAACTCTGCTCTCACTGATTCCATTTCTAACCTTCCTTTGCAGGAAACATGGATGGAATCTCAGATTCTTCACATTGACATTTCAAGGGGATGCAAAGTATCTTTCCATTCGGTTGCATGTGATACAATCTGGGCAGTCCAATACCAACAATAGTGTAGGCATTCCAATCTATCAGGTCATAAAAATGTATCCACTGTATCAATTCATAATGTCTGCAATAAACATTTACTTATTACTGAGCGCTGGTTGTGGCTGGATGCATAGACAAAATTGCTGATGCAATGACAGGATATGTTGTTTTTCTATGTTCTTATCATAATTTGTACTTTTATTGCACATCCAGACTTTTTCTTATGACAGGTTCTGGGCTTAGTGCATTCGTGCAATTAGGCATGGCATGACAGGGAAAACAGCAGCGCAGCTTATCTGCATCCTCACAAACACATGAACTCCGTATAATAATAAGCCAGTGGTGACGATCTTTTTCCAAGCCCCCGTATAGAGGAGCAGAGTCGCAGGCCTGGGCCCCAGCTCTCTGTCAGCCAACCACGGCGGATTTATCACTAATGTCATGGAAGCATTAGCAGCCATACATAATGAATTTTCATGTGATTCTTCAAGCAATATTAGCTTTTTGCCCCGCTCCCTTTTACAACGCCAAGGTTCAGCTGTCGCACGGTATGCGATACAGATGGCTAAACCCGTGGCTTCAAACTTGGGTTTAGTTCACCGTGCATATCTCTGCTCATTTGAATTTGCGCTCTCCTCAGAATAATAGAAAATAATGACCCTCCTTAGCCTACACACCGCGCCTCCCCTCTCTCTCTCTCTCTCTCTCTCTCTCTCTCTCTCTCTCTCTCTCTCTCTCTCTCTCCCTCTCTCTCTCTCTCTCTCTCTCTCTCTTCAAGGTGGGCTGCAAGTTAATGACATTGGACCTTGCTGCGCTTGGCTAGCTCCCCACACGTAATTACTGTCTGATTGTCACAAAATCGCTTGCGCTCACCATCGTAGACACCACAAACCCCTCCAATATTAACCACCTTGCCGTATTATCTTTAGTGTGCCTGGGCCTCAACCTAACCTGAATTGAGTAATTAAAATTTAGCTTTTAACCGATAGGTGCAGGCTGGAATTTAATTTGCCATGTCTTAAATTCCTGTTGCTCTCCTATCTTTTTTTTTTTTTTTTTTTTTGACCCTTTTGCTTCTACCAGACCAGGGATTATTGCCACCGTGAATTTGAATGGTAAAAATGAAATTCAATGGTAAAGCATTACCATGACTTGTTCTGTAGAGATTTACTGTATGTTTACATTTATACAAAATGTAGTCTAAACATAAAATAATGCAATAACTCCTAATACTGTAAGTTCTCAAATTTACGGACATTTTATCATAGAATAGTACCTCATACAGCAACTGTATGTATGTGGCAAATAGAGAGATGCTGTGGTGGTGGTTTGTGGTTGCAATAGTAAGTAACAGAGATATGCCACAATACTGTAAGTCAACCGTTTTGAATATAGTGTTTTGTAATTTGAAAGCTTGCATTGGTTAATAAGAACTCCTTTCTCTGGGCCTTTTAGTCACTGTTCTATTCGCATGAGCCAACACAAAATAACGCAAAGTGAAGCCACAGCACTTTGGTGAACGTTAAATTAAGACACTTTAGTTTCTCTCCCCCCACCCCCCACCCCTCCACGGAGCTTACCTCCAAGTTCTAGAGCACTGTCGTCATGGTAACTGTGGACTGAGTAGTAGTGTTTGCATTGTTTCTGCTTTAATGTCTAAATCCATGTTTTCCACTCAACTATACAGCACTGGAGCTTCCACCTGCCCCACACTCTGACCTGTATGTCTGTCTGCCTCTTTGTCTACCTGTCTGCCTATCTGTCTGTCTGTCTGTCTGCTACCGGTATCCCTCCCTCACAGCTTTTTCTCAATGTTCCCTTTGTTGTCAACAATGCAAAACCCACACCACTGTCTGTGAGACCTCGCCTCTATTTATTTTTTGTGTCTCTCAACAACTGCTGTCCGTCAGCACCCGCTGTTTTCTTCTTAACTAGTTAGTAACAGCCTTGAATAACTAATACACATTTTCATATTAGTATAGCACACATAGGCCTATAGCATCATTTTAAAACTAGCTTCATTATTATATTGTCTCCAAAGTACTATAATCAATGCAAACTTTATTTTTTGAAGAACACCTCTGACATCTGGTGGTCATATTTAAAACATAATAAAATAATTTATTGTCAGTAGTAGGCTCTTTAATCCCCATAGGCTAAGTAAAGTTAGATATAAGTTATCATCAAATCCATATCTGCAGAAAGGGCGGCATTTTTAAATGTAGGCCTAATCGTGCAAACAAATCCATACAAACTCATAATTTATTGTTCCTGACTGAAAATTCGGTAAAATGTAATCAGATCGATTGATATTTTGCACTTCAATTTGGTATGGGAGGCCGATATTGCGATTACAGAGCAGAATGGAATGTGCCAATGACACTATAGCAATCCTCATTAAAGAGATCGCAAAGCGCTTTACATTAATGAGACAAAATATGACTTTCCCTCTTGTTGGGTCAAAGGAAAATAACAACATCGCCTATAACTGCAAGGAATTGTGATTTTGTTAACAACATACATCTGCATCATACGCATCTCTTTTTTCACGATGGTATCTTCTGGCTCTGCCAGAATGAAATCATGTGTTTCATGAAATGCACAATTAAAATAGCCTGTGTTCGTCCAGACTCATCACTCCAAGCAAAATATAGATAGATAGGGGCAGCAGTAGAGAGTGAGAGAGTAAGAGAGAGGGAGATAGATAGAGAAAGCGAGAGAGAAAGAGTGAAATAGAGAGATGCGATATAAAAAGGTATGTTGTGTGGTATTTAGTTTGACTAGAGACAGCCTGTGATGGGCAGCGGAGAAGCGCGTGCAAATCATGAGAGCTTAATCCGTCTTATCAATGACAGGACAGTGTCTCCTCAGAAGCCTGCAATCAATGCCACTTGACCCCTTTAAATATCAGAAGTGCCGACAACCGTCTCTTCCCAACGTTTCGGCCCGATTGCGATTGATCGCAGCACTACCAGACTGTTCCTTCGACTGGCACTATCATTAGTTCCTCATCTTTAAGAATCATGGCCCTGCCTATCGATTCCACCATGCAGATCAATAGGTATTGATCCAAGATGATGCTGGAGAGCTCACAGTCTGTAAGGTTACACATTTGATTGCATGGTGTAGATGATTGCATAGAACTAACACTCCAATTAAAACGTGCAGATAATAATATTTTTATTATAATTATTTAGTTTTTTATTAATGTAATATTATCTCCCGTCAACTAATTTGATGCAATATGAGAACCGTATGGTAACAGTACGACTTTGTTTTAATGCAATCATCCATCATTGCCGAATGACATTGAATTCTTCTCATTATTTAAGAAAGCTACTGTGGATGGAATAATTATCTGCCACATATTCTCAGCAGGAAGGCAGACAAACAAAGTCATCTCCTCTTTCCTGGAATCAAATTAAAGTTAATGATACTTAGCATTTGCCTACTGCAGTTGTGTTTTCATCCCTGAACGGCATGCCGGCAGCCAATCTGATGGAATCATTTTCATTCTCTGTGATTACGACAACCAACATATAAACAAAGTCTTTCACACAGGGAGACGGGTGATGGTCTGAATAGACTCGCAGCAGTGGCACGCAGGTACAGGTAAAAAACATAACCAAAAAGAAAAATCAAAACAGATTACACGTACAGTAACTGATATGTAAAGTAACATAATCAACATCATATGTGTACATACAACATAATTAACTTCCACCTGCTGTGACGGGCCACTAATGAACTACACTGCTGAATCAATATTTTTGTAAACAGCGACGGAACACTGTTTTTTCCATGAAACTAGATTGTTATTGCAAAAAACAACATACAAACACTTCAAGTTAGACATCAACAATTAATTAAAGTGAAAGAGAGAAACAATCCACTGCAAACGTGAGGAAATGCTAATGGCTGTGACTTTTTTATGAATGCCACCTACTACACAGTACAGTAGTAGTTTACTATAGTCATATAGTATAGAGCATAGAGAAGGCAAAAAAAAAAACTTGTTTTTCAAAAGGTCACCCTAACAATGTCTCTGACCTTTTCCTCAAAACAGATCTGTTGCACTAACGTTGCAACACACAGAGTGTGAGCGGTGGAGATATGGGGAGTGAGTCATGATTAACAGTGCCCCTCTCCCAATCTCTGACAGCCACAAGGGCCTCTCTGCCCGTGTGACAAACCTCTGCCCAAATTGAATTCTTTTTCTGATGCAATCTCATTTGATGCTCTCAGAGGACACCTATCTTGTCTTACTTTTCCAGCAATAAGGAATAATTTAGCTCATTGTCTTTATTAAGAGTCCCCCTGAACACACATAGACATGGTAACATTCGCAGCACCTCTAAGTACCCTTGCCCATCTCCGTGCGTTGCCCAGCTCATCATTGTTGGGACCAATTATATGGCCTGGTGAGAAGAATACGACCGATGTTCTGTTCCAGTGGTTCGCCAAATAAATAAAGGCCTAATGACCCTTCACGCTCCTCCCTTTTCCAGCTTAATTAGGAGCAGATGAGATTTCCTGGATGGATGAGTCCACAGCAGCACACTGTGAGTTAGGACCGAAGAGCTTCAGGTCCTCCATGCATCATGTTGTGGTCCGACCGGTCTGCAGGCTGCATGGTACTTCCCACTCAAACCTGGCCCAGAATACATGTGTTTCTCCTTTATGTGGCCTCTAACAGATTTTGGTGTTAAATATCTCATATCTGTATACTTCTGTAAAAGTGATGGTAAATGTTTGAATTCTCCAAATACGTGCATTATGA